>NW_023591781.1:238621-262321 GCF_014843425.1 Jatropha curcas
TTTAACACCGGATCGGAGTCGCGCGCAGGAGCTGCGTGGAAGCGCGGCGACTGGCGGTGGGCAGAGAGAGCGACCGAGAGGAGGCGGATGGAGGTGGAGCTCGTGGTTGGTGCTTGCCCTTGCTACGATCAGAAGGCAGAAGGAACCTCTGACAGAGGAGCTGGCGGAGAGACTGCAGCGTCGAGCTGCAGCAAGGTGGCGCGCGAGGAGGTCCGATCGGGCTGGAGGTGGGCGCGACTCTGTTGCCCTGTCTCGCCAAGGACGCAAACGCAGTGAAGGGAAAAGAAAGAAAAGAAAGAAAAGAAGAAAAGAGAAGATGAAGAAGAAGAAGAAGAAGAAGAAGAAGAGAGGAGGAGGTGGCGTGGTGGCTGTGTCGGTGGAGTGAAGGTGCAGCGCTGGTGAGGGAGTGAGGGGGTGAGGTTTGCGTTGGAGAATAAAAAAAACAAGAGATTTTTCTAGATGGTTTGGGTCAAACCAGTTCGATTCGGCCCAAATCTTTGGTTTTCAATTGGTTTTCGGCTTTTTCAATCGCCGGTTTCTCACAGTTATTCGCATTAAAATCGTTTCTCACAGTATTCGCATTAAAATATTTAAATAAATTTACAGGCTGTCGATTCATTAAATTTAATTGGAAAATATTTTGAAAATAAAAATTCGGGTTGTTTCACTATGCCCCTGCCATGTATGATATGAAGAGCGTGTATCCAATTGCATTTGAGAGAGTGAGGATTGATTTTCTCATTTAGGTGAGTGTCCAATGTGGCATAAACAACTTAATTAGCTTTGTTCTTTACCAATATCTCTCTCCAAAACTGATCTCAAAACCCATATTCATCCCCTCCTTTTTTCAACTGATTTTATTTCTCCAACTAGAATCGATTTGAAAAGGGAAACATTTGCGAAGAAATTAAAAACTTGGGTTGAATAAATTTCTTGCTTTCTGATATATTTTTAGATAGAAAATAATCATGAACCAAATCAGTATAAACAATAACGTCAAGCTTAAACGACGCTTTTTAATCTATAAAAATTGAGCTTCACTCGCTCTTCGTTTCTTACACAAAATACTAATAAAAACAAAATCTTATCAGGCTTACAATTACAATCCCCGTTTGATTAAATCGCTTGTGTTGTCTACAATCAATCCAACTCGAACAGAGCGGTGAATGAGAATTGCAAAGGCACCAATCAACATTTATAGCTTCTATTGAATCGATTACACTCCAAGCTAAATCAAATTGCTTGACCTTTCCTGTAACGGCCCAGCCCATGTGTGATATTATCCGCTCTGGGCCCTACGGCCCGCACGGTTTTGTTCTTGGGGGAAATGGGAAACTTCTTGGGGGAAATGCCATGATGAATACATTCTTTCCCAGGAGGTCACCCATCCTAGGATTTTCCGTTAAGCGAGCACGCTTTAACCTGAGTTCTCCAACTCTCCAGCTCATTTCACCCACCAAAAGGCATCTCACATGTTTTAAAACCGCCCACCTTAAGTACATCACTTCCCTCTCGCACTAACCCGATGAGGGATTCGCCTAGTGAGGTGACTGTCACTAAGAGAAACCGGCCTCACCCCCCCTTGGGGATCAGGTGCGCTCGTTGAGCTTTGCCCCACCCACCGTCAGAGGAGCGAGGCTTCGGCTCTGTAGGTTAAAATTTGTTGCCCGTCAATAATTTGATGGTTCTTTTTAATTAAAGCATAAAGGGTATTTTGGTCTTTTCTCCAAATGGAGGGTGTTTGGTCTTTTCTCCAAATATTCTCCAATTAAATTCCTTCAAAATATATTTATCTCCACAAAACTCCTCTAATTTATTCCATAAAAATAATTTCCATCAAATTTCCTCCATAAAAATAAATTGCTCCAAATTTCCTTTACTTAATATAGCACCATAAATTCATTATTCACTAAGATCTAAATTCTCCAAAAATATTTTCTTACTTTCTACCCTTAAAAACCATGCATACATGCTCCAAAAATGTTAAATAAAATATAAAAACATAAATAGTAATCTTTTCCAGACCTAAAAATAATTTTCCAGACCAAAAATAATACCAACTTCCGGACCGGTGGTACTATTCACAGACCAGTAAACTACTATTGAAACACAGAAAAAATGGGGCGTTACATTTCCAATGAGAGAGACCAATCTCTTTGTAAGTTCAAGGAGTGAGTGAATCCATCCTATGAGGTTCCAATTGAAAAATGCAAGGGTTTAGATGAAAGGGGACAAATAGATCGCATTTCTCAATGACACTGTATGCGATGGAAGGGGGAGATGGAGGTGGAGATTTGGGAGAAATCATGTTTCAATTTTTGCGATAGTGATTTTTTATTAGACAGTGAGATTTGTCGATTAAAAAGCTTGCTTGAGGAGATAAAACACTTTTTTCTTCGTTGAGATGAGAAGAAGATAGTGAAGATTAAAAAGATTTGATGAAGCGCTGAGAGAATAAAGAAAGGGACGGCGGTGGTAAATGCATATTTAGTTTCATGGTGGCCAAGGACACTATGTTGTTTTCCTCTCTCTTCTAACGTGGATGAACATTCATCACACTTGTTACTATTATATCCATGTCAATGCACGTGTAACACACTCATTTTTTATATTTACGCAAATGAGATAATTACTGAAGGATTTGTCAATACAGGGTCACAATGGAATCCCCGCAAAGTTTAGGAGCCACTAGGAGAATCTACGATAGTTCGAGGGCAAATTTATGCATTAGGCAAATCTATTTTCTCAACTTAAAAGGCATGAAATAAATCTATGCTATATAAATATAGAGTAGGGGGGAATAATGGGATTATCTATAATAACCTTATTAAAAGTTTAGAAATCCTAAAATATCATTGTCAGTGGATAACAGATAATAGTTTAAATTTATTAAATAACTTGAGTTTGTAATAATTGATAAATTAGAGTTTTTGAATATTTTTATTAATTGATTAAAAATAAGTATATTATTATATTATTTTAATATTATTCTAATTGAATTTTCAATCATTGATTATTTAAGATATTAACTAGGCCTATACCCGTGCGATGCACAGAATTTTTTATATTACTTTTTTCATTAACTTAGTAAAGCAATATAAATTTATGTTATATTCTATTATTTTTTTATTTAGTTACCGTTTTTTTTATTAAAATGTTTTTGCTTTTGATTATTTTGTATTTGACTATGAAATAACCCAATTTTAATTTGTAAAAATGTTTTAAAATTAATTTTAAATAGGAAAATTAAAATATATGCATTTTATTTATTATTTATTATGATGAATTGATTTAGATTAAGAGAAGTATTGAAAATCTTTTAAACCTTATCTTTGAAGATGAAAAAAAACTGTTTGAACCTTTCAACTTGAACCAAGCTACTATGATTTGAACCAAATCAAAATACAATAGATGAAGAGAGAGAAATCCAAAGAGAGATAATTTTTTCTCCCTCTTTATCGTTATTTTCTTTGCATTTGTTTATTTTTATTGGTATGGTTTATTTTATTAGTCTCCATAAGAGAAAGCTCAAAATCAAAATTCCAGGTGGTATAGATTTAGTTTTTTTTAATTTATGGTGTGAACATTAATAAGAAAGGTTTCTATATATGTTAAATTGAATTAATGTTTACAATATACAGCAGTAGGAGTAACAGGAAAGGTTTCTGTATATGTTGAATTGAATTAATGTTTACAATATACAATAGAGTATATATACAAGTTATGGATTAGAATACACTCCTATATTTACGTAACATAAATCTATCTACATAACAGAATTTGTTATTCTGTTTTAATTAGCTGGAACTTCATCCTTACCCAATACACCCCCGCAAGATGGCAGTCAATCTCGGACGCCAATCTTGTCTCGTTGCTTCAGAAAGGCCAGCTTCGACAGGGGCTTGGTTAACATATCTGCTAGCTGTTCTTTGGTGGAAACATATTGAACACGTAACATACCATCTTGAACTTGTTGACGAACAAAGTGATAGTCAAGAGCTAAATGTTTCATTCTAGAATGAAAAATAGGATTTTCAGCAACATACTTAGCTCCTAGATTATCACAGTAAATGACCAGTACATGTGAAAGCTGAACATGCATTTCAGATAGCAAATTTTTTATCCATATAATATCCGCAGATGTGTTTGCCACGGACCTGTACGCGGCCTCTGTAGAGGAGCGAGCTACGGAGGCTTGCTTCTTTGAACTCCATGCAATCGGGTTCTTCCCAAGGTATATGACATGGGCACCAGTAGACCGTCGATCATCAATGTTACCAGCCCAATCCGAGTCAGAAAATGCATGAAGAGTCATTGGAGAGTAAGAGTAAAGCTGTATCCCATAAGAACTTGTACCTTTCAAGTAACGCAACAAGCGTTTTAAAGCAGCCCAGTGATTGATAGTTAGCTTGGAGCTATATTGAGCTAATCGATTTACTGCAAAAGCAATATCTGGACGCGTGAGCAGTAAATACTGAAGGCTACCAACAACCATTCTATATTGCGTCGGATTGTCATACTCTGAGGAGTCATTCTTTGCCAACGTTATTGACAATGTCATTGGCGAAGGTGCAGCTTTTGATTCATGCATATCCACCTTTTCCAATAGTTCTTGAATATAATTTTCTTGTGATAAGAAAATTCCAATGGAACTTCGGGAAACCTCAACACCCAAAAAGAAATGCAGCTCACCCAGATCCTTAATCGAAAACCGTTTACCAAAGTCAATAATAAAATGATCAACAATGGCAACATCATTCCCTATTATAATTATGTCATCGACATAGATTAATAAATAAAGAACAACCCCTGTAAGAGCATAAACAAACAGACATGTATCAGCCTTGGACTGCTCGAAACCAAACTCACGCAAAGCAGTTACTAATTCAGTATACCAGGTTCGTGGAGCCTATTTCAACCCATACAACGATTTTCGGAGATGACAACGATTTCGGAGATGACAAACAAATGAGGATATTTGGCATCAAACAAAATCCACTCGGTGTTCTAAATACTTCTTCCGTCAATTTGCCATGAAGAAAGGCCCATTTTGACATCAACCTGTCGGCAGACATCAACCTGTCGCAAGTTCCACCCATTGACAACAGCAAGTGATAAGAGAATACAGACAGTTGGATGTTTAGCCACTGGGGCAAATGTCTGATCATAATCCAAGCCTGGTCTTTGAGTAAAACCACGAGCTACCAAACGTGCTTTGTAATGCACGGGAACCCCTTTAGAATCACATTTTATCCGGAACAACCACTTACAACTGACTATATTTGAGGCTTTGTCAGAAGGAACCAACGTCCAGGTGTGTTGTTTCATAAGTGCAGTATACTCTTCCTCCATGGCTCGTCGCCACTTAGGATCTTTCAAAGCTTGAGCAACATTCTTAGGAACAAAGAATTTTTGATTTTCTCGCACAACAGTATGAAGATTCAGTCTCTGAATTGGTTTTGTGATATTATTTTTCCCTCTGGTAATCATAGAATGACTTGGCTGAACCACAGGAACAGATACAGGTATAATACTCTGCTCAACATCAGTCGCAGGAATAGGGGTAGGAATGGAAACAGTAGGTGAAGGTAAGAAATCCATACATGTACTGCATAACGCAGGAGATTGCAAATTGGTGGAGGTTTGATGGGACAATCGAGAAGCCGAAGAATGGAACCTTGAATCCTGCACAAAATTGGAAGAACGAGTATCTGGCAAAATATAGTGAAGTGGTGACCAAACATCAATCGAATCAGAAGTTGGACTAGAATTAGGAGACGTTTGGAACGTAGGATATGGAAACGTAAATTCAACAAAATCAACATGTCTAGATATGTAAAGCTTATTTGCAATAGGATCATAACACTGAAAAGCACTTCTATTGACAGAATAACCCAAAAAGACACATGGTGTTGAGCATTTTTCTAATTTATTAGAAGTGTATGGCCGAATCCAGGGGTAACACAAGCAGCCAAAGACTTTTAATTTGGTGTAATTCGGCTCTTTGTTATGAAGTTTTAATTCGGCTCTTTGTTATGAAGTTTAAAAAATGGTGATTGATTGTGAAGAATCGGAGTAGGCATTCGATTTATCAAATAAACTGCAGTATGAAACGCAAAAGACCAGAATTCAAGAGGTAAATCAGCTTGATGGAGAAGAGTTAACCCAGTTTCGACAATATGCCGATGTCGTTTTATAGGCAGAATTGCTCGGCGGCGGCCCCTTGCATAAGGTGAAGAAACTCATAATGGGAAACACCATGTGCTTGGAAGAAACTCATAAGGTGAAGAAACTCTCCTGCATTATTAGAATACAAAGATCCAATTTTTGTTTTAAAATGATTCTCAACTAAGGTTTTGAACACAGGAAAGATGGCAGACACTTCAGATTTACGTTTCAAAGTATATAGCCAGACATATTTAGTATAGTGATCAACAAATATAAGATAATAAGAAAAACCATCAATAGAAGTAACCGGTGCAGGTCCCCAAGTATCGGAATAAATTAACTCCAGAATAAATTAACTCCAAAGGAGCAGTACTAGACATTGACGAAATCGAAAAAGGATTTTTGTGCATTTTATTGCACTTACAAGAATTGCAGAAAAAATTATTATCAGACACAGACAAATTAAGGTGCCGTAGCATAAGACGCAAAATAGGAGTGGCCGGATGGCCAAACCGTTGATGCCATAAAGATGGTGAACGAGAAACAGTATGTAAAACCCGACTCGAAGTATTGCGGGAGACAGGCACTTGCTGCGGCCATTCATAGATTCCATTAACCGGTTTCCCTTCCACCAATCGCACCCCCGTGTTCAAATCCTTTACACAAAACATAAAGGATTAAATGCAACCTCAACATTGTTAGCAGTACATAATTCATAAACAGAGATCAAATTTTTATCAAGAGCAAGAACACAAAGAACATTTTGTAACTGTAACGGTTTTGTTTTAGTCAAAAGCAAAGCAGAACCTTTATGAGAGATGGAATGAGCTGTACCATCACCAAGAACAACATCATCGGTATCCGTTCCATCATATCAGAATAACAAGCCATGTTTGCTAACATCGTAACCACATTGCTGGATTGCCCCGAATCCAATATCCATCCGGATGCTTAAAGCAGGCAGAGTGGTATTCACGCAATTGGATTGTGATTAGCAACAGTTTGGGTGGCGGCGACAAGATCCCTCAAAACCAGGAAGCAATTTTTCAGTTTGAACATTGTTTGGTAGTGTGTCCAGCATCACAAAATTGAACAAGACACCTTGCCTTTAGAATTCGAAAAATTCCGATGACCAGACCCAGTTCCAATCCACTGGCTTGGAAATTATGAAAAGAGAACTGGTCGGTTCTGCCAGTGAATTTATTAGTGTTGGAGCCACAAACTTGTGGTACTGAGTGATATAAACTGACTTTTCGAATCAGTAAGTTTGCATATAACTCATCAAAAGAGACATCATTGTCCCTAGCCCTGAGTGGCCGCCCGCCAACTTCTTTATAATCACTTTGAAACCACAAGAACATGAAGCAAGGGACTTCTCCCCATAAAAACATCCACACCTGCCAGTGCTAGCGTCGAGCAAACGATAGTTTTAATACCATGAAGATACTCATGAGAGTAAGTAGCAGTTTAGAACGACCCATTCTTCGGCATTTGAACAAGGACTCTCTCGAAGCTCATGATTCGATGCTTGAGACGGTTTGGCATACGTCTTCTCTAAAGTTCGCCACAACAGCAAAAGATGTATTTCACCAATAACAAATGAAATTAATTCAGGATGAGAAGAGATCAATAAGTGCACTGCGCAAGAGTTGATCTTGACGCAGCCAGAACGGGTCTTGTGGCAAGAGGCTGGAATTCATTTCAACAAATTTATCAATCATAGCCCACAAGCAATGAATACCACTGCGTATGCCAGGACTGATAATTAGTAGAGTTTAATTTGATGTTGACTGAGCTGCAGAGATTAATAGACACCAACCTGTTTTCTGCGTTTAGACTTAACGCAGTTGTGGGTATCACAGAGTACCAGGAGATGTTGTTGATGGAGAAGAGGAACTTTGAAATCTTCAACCCATGAACAAAGAAACTGAATTGTATAGAAAGAAAATTAGTAATCAGAAAAGGTCTCTAGGAGACGAAGCTCTATACCATAATAAGAAAGGTTTCTATATATGTTTAAATTGACATAATGTTTACAATATACAGCAGTATTATATACAATGGTTATGGATTAGAATACACTCCTAATAGACGTAACATAAATCATATCTACACAACAGAATTTGATAGATTCTGTTTAACACGTATTCTGTTTTAACTAGCTCGAACTTCATCCTTACCCAATAAACATCACCCATTCACCTATTTGGAACATAAGTAACAGCTGAAAAGAAGACCCTGAATGCTCCAAAAATTACCTCTCCATCAAGTCAAACAGAAATACAATTAACCCAAAATGTATCAGGTTAGTGGATTAACTTTCAATGAAAAAAAATTGTATGTCCTAATATATAATTCTATAGCTATGATGTATTGATTTACCGATCATTCTTGATCTTCTGTTTTTACTTAATTTTTAAGCAAGCATCTTTTAGCCAATTAATATTTTTTAAACACAAAGCCACTCTTTTCATTCTAAATAGAGTAATAGTTGTAAGATACAGTCAGTCATGCATGTTTGTTTTTGTGTGCAAGCAAAAGCATTCTTGTCTTTGCTACTCTAAATCAAGAAGCTGAAGGATTTTTTGCTACTGCCAATGAGACGGGAAACAGAAAGATTGTGGAGGTTGTGTTCATGATATTGTGAATATTAATAAATCGAAGAACATGTAACAAAATAAATTAATCCTGATATTTAACTACCCCTTCTTGCTAAGACAAACTTAAATTTTGCTGAAATAGAATTTTTTATTGAATTGAAATTCTTTGACTCACAGAACATCAAACAAGTAAGAGTCTTTGTTACTTAAATAGACTTCTTAAAACAACCCACCTTCCCACTCTTATGAAGATACAGGAACTAAACTTTGCTAAAGCACTATCCGCTATAATACTCAACGTACTTGACACGAAATACTGCACTACTAACAGAATAATTATCATTATTAAAACGTGAATAAAAAAAAAACTTTTGAAAAAACAAACTTGAATTATTTTCGAATAAGTCCCCCCCTTAATTCAATTAAGGTTTGCACACCATCATGGCACTTTGTAGCTGGGGCTTAAATTTTTCTTTGGCGGGCTTTGTAAGCATGTCAGCTAGTTTGGTCTTTAATGTTTTGGCAATATTGCACTCTTATCTCTCCTTTAGCAACTAGTTTTCTTAATAAAGTAGTAACGTGTCTGCAATATGCTTTGACCTCCCTTGTGCACAGGATTTCTTGACATTTGCAAATTTTCGGAGTTATTGTTCACAGATATCATTGTTGGCATATCTTATTGTGCTTAATCACTAGTTTCTCATCAACCAAGTTACTTAAGTAGGAGATATTAAGCTATATTACTCAGCTTCAGTACGTTGAAAGTGCAGTGCTTGTTGCTTCTTTTGACATCTATGAAATAGCTCCAGAACCAAAACAAATGATAAAAACCCTGATGTGCTTTTTTCATCTACACAACGCAGCTCAATTACTATCAGTTAATGGCAAAATTCATTGCTTTTTTCCCTTTTATCATACTTAAGTGCCATCTTGATTGTTCCTTGTATAATCTCACACTCTCTTTGCTGCTCCAAGATGAGTGCTTTCTTGACCTAAATGTATTGAACCTTATAAAAAAAATGAGATTGAACAACAACATGATATTCGGTCTGATTGAGTGAGTATACATCATTCGCTCCCACTATGCTTTTAAAATCCTTCTCATTGCCTTTTCAATTCCATCATTGCCAAATAAGAACTTGTCTATTGTGTTAAGTGGAGTGTTGACAGCATTGCAATTGGCCATTCCCTAAAACCTCTTCAAGAGATCGGTTAGCATTTTTTTTTTTTTTTTGGCACAAATAAAAATCCCATGTTCCATCTGCACAACTTCAATCCCCAAAAATAATGAACAACCCAAATCAGCCATCTCAATAGCTTATCCATCATCGATTCCTTGAAACTCTTTTTTCATTTTAATTGAGTTCTCCGTATATATCATATCATCAACACACAAAACGAAACCACTAAGAACTCATCCCCACAAGTTTTAAACATAGCAAAGTAGGCTTTCACTTGCACTTCTTTTCAAAAAAATTATGTGAAAAAATACCATCCAATTTACTATACCAAGCTCTTGAACGCTTGTTTGAGTCCGTAGAGTGCTTATGTCAACTTATAACTTTATGCCTCCATTCCCTTTTTTCCCAAACCTTTAGGTTTGTTTAACATACACTCTTCAAGCAATCTCATTAGAAAGCGTTATTTAATGTCAAGTTGTACACTGCCAACTAAAATGGGAGCTCAAGTGCTAGAAATCATTCTTCACCGTATCAAATCTTGCGACCGGAGCATAAGTTAGATAAATCAGTACCTGGAATTTGGGCATATCCTTTTACCACAAAAGTGCTTTGTTTCCTTATCAAGACCCATCGGGCATGAATTTTGACTCTATATCCAACTTTAAGCCAACTGCTGTTACCAGGAGGCAAAATCCACCAAACTCCAGTGTATTTCTTTTCAATGCAGCAATCTCTTATTTCTATGGCTTCACCCATTCTTTTTCTATTTTGCATCTTCAAAAACAAGTGGTTCTTATTGCAAAAACAAGCGAATGCACATGAAGTTGTAAATTTAGACAATTTCGTACCTCCTTGTGGGTGAAATTGTGGTAGAGTCTGTAAGATAATTAGGCACAAAAGATGGTGTCCTTAAGTTAGATTTCAATTCACCAAGTGGGAAGTCGGCTCCTCTATATTCTTTCCAAATTCCAACCTTTCTTCTTCATTAAAAAATGACATCATGGCTAATAATGATTTTTAGGATTAGATTGAAATCAACCGTGTAAACCTTTGAATAGTGTCATTCTTTAAAGTATTTTAGTAATAGTTATTAGAATTTTAGTAAATTTTATCACTTTAATTAATTTTTACTTCGTTTTAATGTATAAATTTTGTTCCAATAAGCTTTCCTTGAATAAAATCACTTATCTTAAAGAAAATTTGCAGGGTTTCGCACAGAAAAAGCATTATAAAAGCAAAAACACTCAGCTTCTAGCATGCCCACCCTGCACCTTAGCACGCCCGTGCTTAAACTTAAGAGAAATCAAGGAGACTCAGACTTAGCACGGCTAGCCCGTGGCTATCTGGCACGCCGTCCCCTAAAAGGACCTTAGAGCTGCTTACCTAGCACGCCGTGATGCCCCAATTTATGCTGGAAGGTCAGAGCCTAGCACGCCCTGCCCGTGCGTATGGCGCCACGCGCCCGTGCCACAAAGTAGCTCCTCTGAGCGTGCTACAGAACACGGCCGGCTGAATCATTCATAGAACTCAAACCTCTAGCCCGCCCAAGCCATTCTTATCTCGCACGCCCGTTCGCTACGAAGGCAAAGCTGTCTGGAATAGATAAATGCAAGCAGTCTTTTTAACTCATAGTGGGCCCCACCTCATATTTTCGCTAAACGTGCAAAAACAAGATCAAGCCTATTTAGGAATGAGGAATAGTTCCAACTAAGAAGAAATCCAAAGCCTAAACAGTTATATCGATCTCCAAAAAGATTTCTAGCTAATAAATTCTATTTCCTAAACAGAGTTAGATTTTTCTCCCAGGAGTCTAATAAAGAGAGGAACCCCTATTCATTTAGAGGCATTTCTTCGATTCTAGTATTTTTTACATATTCTCTCTCTCTCCAAAAATTTCAAGCATCAAGAATTTTGCTGCCAAGATTCTAGGAAGCATCCACATATTCTGTTGTCTAGTTTTTATTTCTAAAACTCTTAATCTGTTTTCTTTTCATTATTCAATTATTGATTATGAAGTTTTTATTCAATATTATTGAGTTATTTAAATTGCGAGTCGAACTAAAACGTCTCATTACTAGGAATTGATGTAGTTAATCGATTCCAATTTGTATAATATTAGATTTGCTTTCCTTGTTCAATGATATAATTTTAATACTTCCAGCAGCGTTCTCTCTTGGATTGATTTATTTTTATTAATCACTACTCGGAGAAGGTTTTGATTGAAAAAGGAAATAAATTACGTGAGAATAATGAATTTTGATGCGAAACGATATGTTTGACTCATGGGGGCTTTTCATAAGTTAATGAGCCTTAGGTTAGAATTCACAAAAAACAAACCATAAAAACTTAATGATTTAATTCATGTTGATTGCGCTATGGAAGAGAAGAACTAGGACCGATTAGAATACGCTAACAATTACATCCCGCTCAGAAAAATAGGAGAGCTTGTTAGTGATTTTAGGGTTGTTTCCCCTGCTTTGAACAATTAAAATTGATTAACAAAACTAATAAAATAAATTGGATAGAATTAAGTTGAAAGCAAAATCCCCCCCATAGTATTTTAAATCCTTGATTTCTTTTCTTCAAATACTGTTGCTTGATTTTTTTCTCTTTTATTTATTTAATTCTTAAAATAATGCCCCTTATGCCATTTAAATATAATAGGTTAACATAATTGGTAACTTGATACATACAATTCTCCTGGGATACGATACTCTTTCACTCTATATTACTTGTTCGCCAAATTTTCGTACACTTGCGAAAATCACTGTCCACCTTTGGTCTCTCACTAATCCCAAAAAAGATGAACTTGCTGCTCTTTTCATCTAACTTCTTTTGCAATCTAATGGACCAGCATATCAATAAAACCAAAAACACTTAAGTGACTTACATTGTTTCTTTCATTTCATGCTTATGATGGATCTTTTCTTGACAAGCTTTTGTTGGAAAAGCATAAACACATACATAACTATTGCTACACTTTCAGCCCAAAAAATTGTAGGTAGTCCTTGTCTTTTTAACAGACTCTTGGCAGCCTCAATAACAGGTTTGTTCTTACTACTCCACGACGCCATTTGTGTGGTGTAATAACTGGGGTAAGTTTCTTTATATTGCCATATTTTTTGCAAAATAAAGTGAAACTCTTGGATTGAACTCACCCTCCATGGGTCAGAACGTCATGTTTAAACTAAATGATCAGATTGCTTCTCTTACAAGTGCCTTAAATTGCTTTTGAAAACTGCCAAATGCCTCAGATTTCTCCTTCAAAAAATAACACCCAAGTCATCTTTAAAAATCCTCAATAAAAGGACATATTTACTTCTCATTAAAAGGGAGTTGCTAGGCCCCATAGATGTCTATATGTACTAGCAATAATAGGATGGTGGCTCTCCAAAGCAATCTGCCTTCAGGAAACTTGTTTCGGTTGCTGCCCGAAATAGCATGCTTCACAATTCCCTGTTTAGTTACATCCATTGGAAAAACCTAACATTCATGTTCCTTTAATGCAACAATTGCAACCCAGATTAAATTGAAATGTCATACCTTATATGCCAGAGCAAGGAATCTTCGAATTTGAAACTTAAAAACATTCAGTTAATTGTGAAAATAATGATGACGAAAACATCTTGTTGCATCCATCTTTTATGATATAAATCAAAGTCATGCCTTCTCTCTCAAAAATCACGCAGTCATATTGTCAAACACAGCATAGTATCCCTTTGAAGCAACTGACCAAAACTTTAAGAAATTTGCATGCCAATCCAGGAACATACATAATCACGAAATATGTTCCTACCCAAATTTAGAATGACAGGAAATAACAAAACCTAAGTCGTTACACCTGCATTTGTCATTATTTTCCCATTAACTTGGTCTTAATCATCTCATTCAAGTTTCACAAAATATTCTTTTTTTCCAATCATGTGATGTTGCTGCACCCACTATCTAAATACCAGCATTCTTCACCATACACCAACATCAGCAGACAGCAACAATAAATAAATTCAGTCATCAAGTGGCTTCAGTTTCTTCAACTATAATTTACTTGCCCTTTTGATCCACCAATTCCCTAGCAATGTGACCATAATTTTTGCATTTTAACATTTAAATGCAGATTTGATTTTGATCCACAATTTGTTCTTGCACTAACAAATCTTTATTCACATGATTTTGTTCAACTGCAAAGAGAACAAGCTGAAGAGTTTCATATTACCTCCATTAAAATCTCTTCCATTACCTCTTCCAAGACTTGAAATTCCATGGCCTCGACCCAGACGCAACCACTATCCGCAACCCCTTGCTCTATTATTTTCACCTCTTCCTGAGCTCTTCTAAATTCCTCGTCAAATCAACTCTTAATTGAAAGCAATGCTCTAAGGAAGTTTTATTCCCTATTTTATGCGCTGGCTGTACGATCGAAGTAGTTTAATGAGTTCAGCTTGTGAATAATTGACAATTTCCTTTGACTCTCAATGCAGCAACAGACTGATCAAATTTTAGACGGAAGGGATCTGAGACCTTTCTCCCCAAACTTTGTCAGTTAATTCTTCTCCAGAGAATGAAATTTGTGTTCGACAATTGAAAGACTCTTGACAATAGAGATCTTGGATTATTTCAGATGGCACATTTGTAAATTTCTCAAATTCTCGCGTAAGACTGCAGCTTTACTGTGACAACTGTTACTTGAGGCCTTAATATTCATCATTACAACAGGTTCCCATGCTTCTTTCGAGTATTCATAACCCATAACTACATAAATATCACTCATCTAAACCTTACTGAATTCAAACAAGCTTTTGCATCCTTTCTTCTGCTTCTTCTTTTAACTCATTTTGTTGTGCTCTGTCGTCGATTGCTCGTTTAGGTCTTTGAGTTCTGAAATTACCTCTTCAACTAACTCCCAGCAAATTCTTGTGATTCTGAAAAAAGTTTTCATTTTCACGGATCAAAATTGATAATTGACAATTGAACAAAACTAGGAATAGTTTGGGCTATGTGATAATGTGCTGCAACCATATTGCACTCGCATCTCTCTATTTAAACCAAACCGAGGGCTTGGTACCACTTGTTGCAGAGAAACAAAGACAATTTTAAATTTTGAAAGTATAATTCCTCATTTGAACCTGAAATCTTGACTCACAATACATCAAACAATGTAAGCTACTATTACGTTAAATAGACTCTTAAAACAACCCACGTCCCACTTTGATAACATAGTATAGGAACGTATACTTTTGCGCACATCCATAATATCTCAAAACACTTGACATTAAATACTACACTTACTAACAGGAATAATAACATTATAAAAACATGAATAAAAAAATAAGACTTGAAAAGAACCTAAGACTTGAATAATTTTCTAACACATATATTATTAAAAGTATGGAAAGAAGAGAGTATAAACCATTATTATTTCCCAACCATTGCATAAAGAGAATTTGTTGGCAAAGAGCTAAGTTTGTTTTAAGCTTACGAAACTGGCAAGACGTTTGTAAGTGTTAAGCTATTGATACCATTAATGTTTTTTTTCTTTTTTTCTTTTTTTTTTTTTTTTTTGAAAATTCATGTAGTTGTGTGTAAAGAGGATATCTCAACATAAGCTAATTTTTTAGACTACTAAAAATCATTTAAAAGCACAAAGAAGAGTCTAATGGTCTGGCTAATGTTCTCATAAAGAACATGGTGAAGCGTGATACTAATACAGTAAATATATTGCTTTTCGATGTGTAGAGTTAAAACCCACTACTGGAAGGAAGTTTAGAGGAAATTATCCAACTGGGTCATTACACCTGATAATTTTAATACATTGTTGCCATTAATACATATTATTAGATTAGATGTGACAGAGTGCAACTAATCTTGATCATAACACTATGCCCAGAACAATAAAAATGGATGAGTGCTTTAAGCTTTGGAGGATATATTTAACATAATAGTCCTCCTAAATTTTTACCTATTGACAGAATTTATAGTAAGGAATGTGTTAGGCTGGAAAGATTGATGAGAGCTTATAGATTTTTTCGCAAGAGATTGGAAACAGAGATTGATCTCTGCCTGGATTAGTTACTTCAATGCTTCCAAAGTTTCTTTGTGAAAAATAAGTATGAGTGATGAAGCAGTTGAGTTTTCTTAAGCCCTTTTTTTTTTCTGATGATCCTATAAATTTTATTGCAATCATATTTGCTTGAGGTTTCTTTTATGTTTGTTATCTATGCTAATTGTTTGTTATTTTTTTTTTTTTTTTTTTTTTTTGCTGTTTATACATTATAGGTAACAAACTGGAAAAATTATTATTTCATATATTATGCAAAGGTGACATTTTGTTCTTGTGAATTCACTGCAGTGTGTGATATCTATTATACTCTTTAAGCTTGTGATAGTATCATCCTATCTTTAGAGGTTTTTAAAAGGTTATGGAGAAGATTTCATAGTTTCCTAATACTTTTATTGACCATAACATAAATATTTATTGATTCAAGAATATAAAAATAAGATAAATAAGAAATCAATTATGAATAATTTCAAATTTTTAAAAACCAAATTTAAAGAGGAAAAAATTACCGTTTCCATCGCTTTGCATTCCCCACATTCTTGCTTGTGTATAAGATTTATGATTCTGCGCATCCATTGCCGCAATAAAGCTCCATCTAGATTACCTTTCAAAATGATTGTCTCAATTCAATGGAAAAAAATGGAATAGAAAACAGCCACCATGAAAGAACATAAGTATAATTAAAAAAATTGAGGTAATTTTATCTTCACCATGGAAATGAACTTGTCAGTATGTGAAAAATATAAAACAATTCAATTCAGAGAGAAAGGGAAAAGAAAATTGAAGGGAAAATAATCTTGATAATCGAAAAAATCACATAACGCATGATCGAAAATGTTCAAGAAAATCAAACCTTGTTATTCAAACTGAATAACTTTTTGATTGCATGAAACTGTAATCTATCACCCATAATTCTTCAGAACTCTTCAATCCAAAAACCGATCATAGTGATGGATATGAAACGAAAGGGTGCTGAAGTGTTTTGCTCACATGGAGGAAATCAGTTCTGGCCTTCAAATTTGCAAGCTAAAAAGTATTTTATCTAACCTTTTTTTTTTTTTTTTTTTTTTTTGCCACATCGGCGTATTAATTAATTAAAATAATAGAGAAGCGATGCCGCTTCTTTTTTGTGTTTGCCACATTAGCGTTTTTAAAAATAATTGAAAAAAGATGCCACTGTCAGATTAAGACTGCTATTTTTATATATTTTATATATATATATAGATATTACGATTATATAAAAAGAAAGATATATTTTAATTTAAAATAAAACTTCCAAATGAAAAAAAATATATAGTAAAAACATCTATTAAAAATATTGTTTCACACGTTTATATATATATCACTTTTAAAATTTTTTGTGGGGTAAAATTTTTTCTTATTTATATCTATTTATCTAGTATAAGTTTTTCAATTTTGTATATTTATAAAGTAACACTTTATTTTTCTTTCTTTTCCATAAATATTGGTTAGTCTCGTATCAATTAGTATTAGAAAATTTTCAATGTCTTGAAAACATTAGATGATTTCTCTATAATATTATGGATTCTGAAGATTATTCAATATATTTTTATCTCAACATAAATTAATCAGAGCAAAATATTCTAAACACAACATAAATCAAAACAATGAAGAGAGATGTGCGCGTGTATAATTTTCAATGTAATCGAGTTCATGGAAATCTAAACCGGTTATCAAATTTCAAAATTCAAAAGTGATCTTCTTTTTTTCACGATCAAAATTCTGTTCACGTGAGGATTATGAGTTATTTGAGTTCCTTTTTTTTATTATTTTATTTGAGAGTTTATTTCTTTTGTTGATTTGCATGAACATCAAATTAACGTCCAATTAACCTCTAATAATTTATTTATTTTTTTTTTAACAGAAATCGGTTGGTAATATAAAGTCTGACTTTAGTATTCAAAAATTAAAGTTAATTGTAATAACATTACCTTGGGCCGGACCGGCACTAGGAGCTTAAGGTAAGAAATAAACGCCATAATAACCAAAAACATTCACCAAATAATATTCCTATACAAATAAAAGATGGCTATCAAGCCCAAGATATCATATTTAATACTCAACTCGATTTCCACAGTTTTCTGGCCCCATATCAATTATATACTATTAGAAAACTTTAATAAATGAATGACATCTAATAAGTTTCTAATATTTATTATACATAATTATCATAATGCGGAATAATCTAAGAATATTAAAATTTCACTTCAGAGTGACGACGTGAAATAAAAAATTAATCAAGGTTTCGTTTTGAACATTTCCTCTAGATGTCGTGGCGAAAGATGCAGCAGAGAGATGAGAAGGAGTGTGGTAACCTGAAAAATAAAAACGATAAGGCAGGGAATGAGCGCTTAAATTCAGTGGAGGTATGTTGAGTTAACTTTCTCACCCTATACAATCACACAAATGATGTAAATGAAATCAATCAGTCATCCGACTATATATGAGTCATCAGGCGATCACACAAAATGACTAATAACAACAATCACAAATATTAACACCCTCACAATTGCGAGGCATCATGTGAAAATTGGTCAGTGGCTTGCACCCAAAACCCCCGACGAGCCGAATCCCTCTCATCACATGTGCACTAGGAGCCTATCCCCATAGGGGAGGTGGGTCGACCGTCTCAAACTCACTTGACCATCTCTCATTTTTATACTCTCTTTTCTTTCCATGACCAGCAGCGCTATGCTTGGTGGTTGTTTCATATCATATTTCATCAAGATGCACATGGAAAGCGCCGATCGCCCCCATACATGGCCACTGTGTATCAAAAGATCGCCCTCATAAAACCCAACGATACCCACTGTTTGCATCCCAACTCACACAAAGCAAAGTGTAAAGCATGAAGCAGCGAGTGCGACAGAGCTGAATCAAACATTTTCAATAGCAACAAAATAAGCAATCACAAAGATACAATTGTACTAATAATGCATTGTCTAGCATATTTAGCGCGGTGTAAGGTTGAATGATGCGAACTAACACGTACTCATATTTCAAGTTTTGGTTAGAAGCTAGTTCCTTTTGCCGCAGATACTCTACTTTTTGGATTTTGTTCCTCAGGTCCGACAAAGGAATCTAAAGAGAGAAAGAAAGACAAAAAAAAAAAAAGACAAATAAGCCTTTAATATTCATGATATTCAGAGTGTCCTTTCTAAATTCTAATTTTTAACAAATTGTATCTATTTTTCACCAGTCGTTTTGATTTGATATTCTAGACCGAACATAACTCCCTCTATCTCCCGTTCTAATCTTACTTTTTATTCTAACAGAGGTTATGATTTATACGAGCTAATCTAAAACTCATTATATATTCTTTAAACTAAACATCTTCCATAAACATAATTATTGAAAATTAAAATAAGTTAATTCATTATTTAAGATTTGTGGGGCCTATCGAAAATCGTTCGGTGCAACATCTTCCCCTTAAATTAATATGTCTACCTATTCAAACAATATTCGAAAACATTCAACTTAACGAGGGCCCATCCATAGGCGCAATTCAATCTCACTCATTAAACCCATCCTTCCAATCATCAACTCATTATCAATTCATTTCCATAAATACTTATCCAACAATATAACATCAATTACACATATTTCTAAATATGATTCAATCGTGATTTACCCTTTAATAGTTATGCATACAAGTACATCCATAACTCCATTAATTTTCTTTAGCTATATAGGTAATATTAACTTGCGTTGATGAAACCAACTATATCCAATTATTCTGACATACTGTAGATGTGCGTGAAAACCATCCAATCAATTCAAATTCATTTGAATAAATCTAAGCCAGAAATTATATTGTTTCTATTATAGAATATTTTAGATTATTTATAGCCAAGATGAGAGAGAACATTTCTGTGAATTTCACTTATAAGCCATTTACAATTTTGCTATCAAGGGCGTCGCGTGTGGGGTAAACTACGAAACCAAAGTCAGTTTGTATTATGAGTTCGCGTATGTTTGGGGTGAAACCTATCTAACAATTCTTCTTATTCTGTCTTTAGTGTTTTTCCGGGCACAAGAAATCATCGCCATCGCTGTCACTCCATTCAAGCACCAAGAACGATGGAACTTTGCAAACACAGCCCATCCCCAAAATATGACCATTCTTCAAATAGGACATCATTTTAATGATTAGTTTCTACAAACTTGAATTATTAACCATCAAATCCCCCCAAATTCAACTAGCTTTAAAACCTAAAACTAAAGTTTCTCTAAAATTCTTTGATTCATCAAAAGAAATTCAAGCAAAAGAAAGGTTCATAGAGGTAATACAAGCAATAATCGGCCACCTTTTAAATGGTCCCGTTAAAACTGATTCATCATTAATCGGAGTTCGATTGCCAGCCTTTTCTTCTTTGTGCGCTGCCAAGTACGAGAAGGATTGAGAAAATACAGCTATGGCCGGAGGAGAGTCATAATCGATGAGCGGTACGCCTTAGCATCAGTTTGGCCGTTGATTGGTGGTGAGGCATGTTAGCTGCAGCTTCCAGAGGGAGAAGAAAGTTGCCCGATCGTGAGAGAGAAGGAGGAATGGGAGCGGGTTTTTCGATTTGGGCTCCGATCTATCCTCAATAAAATCGATTTTCGTGTTGATTAATAGAAACTTCTAGTTTCTTATGACTTTGCACTTGATTTTTGGCTTATTTCTCCTAATTTATGTTGGTAAACTTTGGTTTCAAAACGTTTTGATTTATTTTATTGGTTTAGGTAGGTTATTAGAACATTCCTTCAATTACTAAACAACAAAGTATGAATAATTATAATATAATAATTGTGTATTTGATTAGATTGACTATTTAAATAGTGTTCATGTATATAATTTAATTAATTTTTAAAACTGAATTTTAATATTTGATGTTCATATATTTATTTCTTAAAAAAAAAGAAAAAATTTTAGTAAGGTTCACGGCAAGGAATCCAATAATATGTTTAACAATCTTGAACTTGATTTAGAATATAACTATCGGCCATATAGCCCATAAAATCAAAAATTTTTTGATATTGATATTAAATTTCTCAAAAATTTTTGAAAAATAAACGTGATTTTTACTAATCTTATAATTAATAATACTTTTTCTTTTACTCTATAATATTTATTAAATATACTTAGTTTTAATGTTGTCAGTATGCGTATTAAAATTAGTTTAAGAAAAATAATTATCGTTATATATGAAATTTATTTAAATACTAGATAATTTTTAATTTAAAGTGTTATGTTATAAAATTTGTCTTAACAATTAATAAATATACAGAAATATAAAAGAAAAAATTATAATCATACGTAATAATATCATAAGAACAAGATAATGAGTATAAACATTAATAATACTGAATAACAATAAGTGCAACGTACGACACATAAAATATTAATATAACTAAAAAGTTTTCAAAAGGATAAGTGAACATATTTTTTCTAATTAAATATATAACTAAGAAAGAATAATTAGGAACTCCAAATTAAACTAAAACTAATATAGAAAATTCATGATTCTTCCTATTTTCACATTATATATAGTATTAAAAATATATATCGTTATAAATTACAATTACTAAAAGTAACTCGGCCGTAAAGTGTCGGGCCTTCGTGTAGTTTATTTCACGATAGATTATTTTACTTGATTGTTTTTTTTTTTAACATAAGATTTGTACTAATGCCAAGCTGCATTTAGTTTGAACCGAATTGACATATGGCGTATGACCCATTCAGGCATTGGGCCCGGGTTAAACATTTGGTTATTATATATAGAATGAAATTGGGTTGAGTCAATAGTGTAGTGTAAGTGAACCATACGTTACAAGAAAAGATAGGATTGAGATGGCCCACTCCTGAACTCGCCTAGTCCATTTCTATTTTGCTACTTTTATTGCGTGCCCGATTTGTTAAAATTTTCTGCCGGTTAATGTATTATTATATTATTTTTATGAATATTGAATATGGAATTTGAATTTATATTTATTGTCATATCAAATATGAATTTATTATTAATAATAATTAGAATTCTATATAACAAACATTAAATCCAAAGACTATATAATGAATTTAAATGCTATATATTAATAAATGTATAAATAGAATTAAGGTTAACATAAAATATATTATTATTATATTTTCTGTCCATAAATTTTTTACCATGATTTCACTTGCATAACATATTAAAAAATTTAGTAATGTAATTAAAGTATAATTTTTGTTCCTTGTAAAAATTTTATTTTATTCTTCCTGAATATTCATTTAAAATTAAATATTTTGAAATATTAAAAAATTCAATTTTAATAAGAAAGAAAATATTAAAGAAGATAAGATAAATCACATATGTTCACTTTTTCCGTTTAAAAAAAAAATTGTCACTGTTTAAAAAAAATTAAAAAAATTATTATGACCGAGGTATTATTAAGTTAATGGTAATAATTGATGTGGTATATAAAGTAAGACACCTCGATAAAAATGGGACAGCACGGCGCACACACGCTACGAAGCGAGAGAGAGAGAGAGAGAGAGTGAGAATAGGTTTGAATCTAATCCTCAAACAAAGTCCTTCTTCGTTACTTGGCATCTTCAATTTGAGTTCTCTTGCCCTTTAATTGGCTACTTTTGTCCGATCATTATCTTTTTTTTGATATACTAATTACCAAAATTCTCTTGCGTTTCTCTTCGATTCAGCTTTTAGCTCTAATGGCGTTCCAATTCAAACAAGGATGGTTCCTCTTGTAAGCTTTTGTTGCACTGTTCGTTTTTGTTTTCTTTTTCCAAGTCTTTTCCCTGAGAATCTATTCTTTTCTCAGTTTTTGGAATGAGTTTCGAATTTGTGGGTAATTCTTCACCACCTTCAAGGTTTCAATAATGTCTGCGAGGAATTCTTTTATAGTTATGATCAAAGTCCTAGTATGTCTACTGAGATTGCAAGAAGTATTTTTCTGAAAGTTTTTTTCCAAAAATAGTCGCAGTGAGCTTAAGTCCAGCACTTCCAATCTGAAAATTTAATTTCCATTGGAGTTAAACATAAAAACATTGATAAACTGTGGATTAAATAAAAAATTATTCTTTTTATGCATGTTGGAGCTTACAAAGAACAATCTAGTATTGTCTACTTATATTATCGATATCGGTTGCTTATGATAATTATATTTCTCATCGGTCCTATACTGTGATTTTTATTGTGGAATTTTTGGCATTCTTTATTAATTGTTTGGTTGTTATCTTTTTTACTTATTCCTAGATGAGAAAAACGGGTTCAAACAGAAAAGTAAAAGACCCAAAATCAGAGACCTCCACCCTGCGGAGTCTTCAAGCAGGACAAGGGAAATCTGCCTCCTCCTGCAGGGCTGATATTTGCCACGCCAATCCTTTTAATTTCTCAGCCATGAGTGGACTGCTTTATGTATGTAATCATTTTCTTATTATGTGTTTTAAACTGTCTTCTGCATTCAAAAAACAATATCATTTGTGCCTTTTGATTTCATTTATGTTTTTTCTAGCCTAGGATTGTTCTCTTGATGCGTTTAAAATTTTTATGTATGCATGTTTAATTACAATACAGAATATGTGTTTTGCTAAGAAAAAACTGTGTGAGATGAGTTCTGTGATAATCCACTCCTATCAACCGTAAATCCTTGTTCACCCTCAATGGCAGAGTAACCTTACATAGATCTCTCTCTT
>NW_023591781.1:262821-503427 GCF_014843425.1 Jatropha curcas
CAACAGTTCTTTTCTAATTAAGCAGAATTGCTTTCATTTAAAGATTTAAAGTGAAACATATCTGCCAATTGGCTTTTCTATAGGAATGAACTCAATCACTATATCATCTTTTTTACATGATTATGTATGAAAGTTGATGTTTGAGTTCTACTGTGCTTGCGTTCTAAAGTGCTTGGACTCGCGAATTCCTAGAAAGGTTGGATAGCACTTATGTTGTCACATATTGATTGGAACTTTTCTATTTTCAGGACCATTGTCTGGCAATTGTTTTTTGAATACATTAGAACTTGTGCACACACAAACTTCCAGCAGGCAATATATATTCTGCTTCTGCAAGTAAGAGAGAGCAAACAAATTGTAAACATCCCTCCCCGGTCCACCCATAACCCGAAGAAACCGAGGCCGAGAATTTTCGTACCTCGCCCCCCCCCCCCCGCTGTGGACTCGAAAAACATCCTATTTATTCTTTTTTTTATGTTGTTTATTTTGTTGTTTGAAAGTAATTTTATTATGAAGTGTGATTAAAAACATTTTATTTGCATACGATTCCGATAAATCGAGTCTTATAAACAGTTTTTTGAAGTCGCCACCCATTATTTGGCAAAATGGGACCATTTTTCAATTTATTTTATTAAAGGAAAAGTGACTCCCATTTTAAACCAATTTTATTTAAGGGCCAAATTATTAAAAAGATTGCGTGCAAGACACACTAATGCGATTCTGGAAAGGGAATTGGTACGCTGGCCAGTTCGGAAGCCGATGCCGCAGAAAAAATCGCCTCTTTTAACCTATGATTTATCTAATTTATTTTAGTTAGAAAAGCCCCAAATTTGTACACCCTCCGCCGATTCCCGTTGGAGACCCGACGACGGATGCCAACATTTCGGTGCCAGGAGACACCGTCCTAACTGAACATACAAATCATTAAATAAGATTATGAATTAGAAATTAATTGAGTTTCACAAGATGTAGCGAGTTAATTTTTTTTTTTATATATAGATAATCCATTTCATTTCGTTTTCATTCTCTCTTTTTTTTTTTTTTTGAAAAAAAATAGATGGGCAAAAAAATCCTTTAACATAAATACTGTAAGAATTTTTCCCCTTTTTAAAAACTAAGCTCGCCAAACATGTGGAATACAAAACACTCCCAATAAACTCCAAACTCCCAACATCTCCACATAATCATCATTAACACAACAACAACTTCTATATTTTCATAATTATTATAAATCCTCAATAGCAGTTTAATATTCATCAATTTAATTGCATTCAGTATATATATTCAAGTTCTTTAATAAACTATCATTACCAACTCTCTTGAAATATTTTAATATTCAATCATTAATAATCTTTATGGCTTATCTCCGGAATTATAGACACCAACAGTTAATTGCTAATTACATGCTTAAGTTATTAATTTCAAATAATACAATCTCTTGAAAATATAAATACTTTAATACATGTCATAGTTCTTAAGCTACATAAATCTCAATCTACTACACCACAATAGTTCACTTCTGCCCTGGATGCTACTCTTCTTAGTCTTCAAGCAAGCAACCACAGTTCTTTAAACCTGCGCGTGATAAAAATCAAACGCGCTTGAGTAATAAAACTCAGTTGGTGCCTCATAATTTTCACTAACTTACTAAAAGTTGTTGATGACAACTTACTTAAAACCACAAATGACATAAAATCACTTAAAATTTCAACATACATGGTACATTTATAGGCAAAGAAATATCAAATAAACTATTAATTTAATAACATAAAGAATTTAATTCTTTCAACTCATAAATTCATTACTTGCACATTTATTATACCAATACATATACTATTTATGCTTTAAAACCATGTACCGGAATATCCATGCTTTTTTGAAATTTATTTGATAATATAATCATTAATTTCCAAAGTTAAGATTTACTAAAAATAATATGATCTCATTCGTTTCAATTCAAATACTTTGAAAGTTAATAAACGATTATAAATATCAAATATGTTAATTCTTTTAGTTAAGGCTCGTTACTAATACAGAATGAACATAAGCCAGATTTTTGATCGTGCCTATGTTAGCCGCCACCCCCATTTCACAAAATCGTGGCCTATTGAAAGCACCACACCCATCCCAACCAATCGTGGCCTGTGAAAGCACCACCGTGTGCCTATTGAAAAGCACCACCCCCATCACAGAATCGTTGGCCTTCTGAAAGCAGCCACGTGGCCTACGAAAAGCACCACCCCCATTCACACAAATAGCGCGTCCGGCCTATTTATTAAGGGCTTGATAACCCTAGCATATGATTCATAGCTTCACATAACAAATCAATCTCATCATACCACGTTCAATCATGCATAAGTAGAGCCCAAATCAAAATTCATTCTTTCACAAAAGCAATAATTTCTTAATCAAAACCTCTTTCATTATTAATACCCATCATTCAAATTTCTCAAACTTACAACTTTACAAAAATTACCCACATTCTTCAAAAGAAAATATTGAAAATATTATATATAGATATATATACTTAATATAGGAAAATTTCTCATAAATTTTCCTTTTCTTTTTTGAAAAACTTTCTTAACGATTCATAATGAAATGTTATCATAAGAAACTTTCTTATCATAAAAAAATAATACTTTACTTATGTAAAAATTCAAAGCACATACACCTTAAATACCCAATTTTTTTTTATACAACTTCTTTAAAACATATGAAAGTTATTCCAAAATTAATCATACTTTTGTCATAGATTATGTAGATAGGCATTACCATTTACAAAAAAAAAAAAAAAAATTAAGTATCTTACCAACCCTTTAAAGTGTTTGCCTCTTAATTTTGAAAACCAAGGGGAGGAATTTCCGTTCTCCAACCAAGGCATACTAACATAACTCTATGCACCAATGTATCCATTTCTATCCTCATCATGCATTATCTAATTCCACACTTATCCACAAATTTTTCCAACAATTTTCCCATTTTAAATATATCCACCAATACCACTTTTCAACCTTATATCTTATTTTTGTTCCAAAATCAATCCTCAACATACAAAATAAATCAAGAGAACCTTCATCACACATGATTCATAACAGTACATTTATCCAAAAATAAAACCTATGAGTCAAGTCATAGGAAATTTTCCAGCATTAAATATCCTTGGACCTTTGCGATGTGTTTTTAAGACATAACTTGAGTTTATAGGTCTCCAAATTGAACGAAATTAGCATTTCATTAGAGAAAGCTAAGACAAAAATGATACAACTGTTTATGAGGGACCACAGCCCATTCAATGTTAGAAGATGCGTAAAACAGAAGCTAGGAATACAGACACCAACAGTTCCAAGGACCCGATTCAGCAGACTATGTCCAATGTTTATTTACATTCCTACTTTCACCAAACCAACTCAAATTAAACCAATCCAGAACCAAGGCAGTCTCAAGACACAGGGCAACAACTTTCATAGAAGAACCTCAGAAACCAAATCTTGTTCATTTATAGGTGGTCAAAAATTGGGCACTCAATTTCAGTGATGCATTGTGGCCCGACATAACAGAGTCAGTTTAGGTTATTTCAGTCATAAGTTGAGCTATTGTATCTCCAAATGGGACAAGAGGATGGGTTGGAAAAGCTAAGAAGTAGACTAAACTTTCAGAAGGACTCAGACACAAATGAAAATAGAAATGGTTCGAAAACTAGTCCTTAATTCTCTTCCAATAAAAAACCTTTTTTCCAAAATTCAGCTTACTTTAAACCATGAAAAAAAAACATGAACAAACAAAGATACAAGGTAGAAATTTCTTACCACATACTAAATTACTCATCAAAACATCACCCAAAGGAGCATGTTATTGCAACCAAAGTTTTCAACAAAAAATCAATCATTTTCATACCCAAAATCCCAAAATACATGTTATGATAGCATAAATTGCACAAAATCAAAAATTCAAGTAAGGAAGTGTGTTTATGAACACTAACCTTAAAAATAAGCTTTAGCAAGCTTAAATTAAAGCTTTCTAAGCTTCTAACTTTGCCTTTAAACTCCATGGTAGAGGTTTTCCCCAACCTTTTGGCTTAAGTAGAGAATCTTCCAAATTTCTTGAAACTAATCACACAAATCATTTTCTTCAAGCTTAATTCTCTTAAGATTAATTTAACTTTAAATCAAGTTGGGTGGGTTTAATTTGGTGGATTTTAACAAGTAAGAAGTGAAGAAAAAACAAAGAGAGAAGAAAGAAGAGGAAGTTGGCGTTGAAGAGAAGAAGAAAGAAGAGAAAA
This sequence comes from Jatropha curcas, assembly GCF_014843425.1. Next base: position 267,101 of record NW_023591781.1, read on the forward strand.
AGTGGTTGCTCAATAATTTGATGTTGGACCCTTATTTAAAAGTGATCAAAGGGTATTTCTGGTTTTCTTTTCCCGCATAATTGGAATGGCTAAGATAAGCTCATTCTATAATGGCTAAAAATATTCTCCAATTCAATTCCCACAATATTATTTTATCTCCACAAATTTTCTTCAAATTTACTCCATAAAAATTATTCCTCAAATTTCCTTAATTAATAAAGCATCATAATTTCACTATTCCACTAATTAATCTAAATTCTTCCAAAAATATTCTATTACTTTACTTTTCTACCCATAAAGAATCATGGCATACCATTAACTCCAAAAATATTTAAGAAAATATAAAATCATATATTAGTAATTTTTCCAGAGCAAAATTAATACCGACTCCCGGACCGGGTAGTACTATTTCACAGACCGCGTTGTACTATTCATTAACTTGGTAAATCACTACCCATTTCATTAGTTAATCATACTCAATATCTTCCTCGGATCTAAATTAAATATCATCCCCCTTTTTTGTTAGCACCATTTCATGACGCGATTAAAATAAATATTTATTTTAAGATTCGAAAATTTTAGGGGGTTACAAAATTATTTATTTACTTTTAAACCCAATTTCCCAAATGAATCGGACGAGTGTCTTATATGAAAATTACTTAATCGCCCCAATCAATCCTTTTATTCGCCATTTAATAATCATTTCAAACCCAAAGCGATTAAATCAAATTAAACAAAGACCCGCTTCTTGCCTTATTGGTTCCAAGGCGGGCAACAAACCGACCTAAAATACCCATTCTACCTGATTCAAAATTAAACCAAAATTCAAAAACTTAAAAATCATTGCATAATCATTTATTTAGCACATTAAATCACATTTTTATTTTTTAATTTAATCCTTAAACATACAAATTTACTAATAAATCCATAATTTTAAATTTTCATTTTCATTCACCTAAAAATTGGTAAATTCATACAAGCAAATACGTAAAAATTACATTTAGTACTCTAAACTTAATTAAATTGCAATCTGTTCATAATTGGACATCTTTCGGATTTATTGGAGAAAATTAAACTTATTTTGTTGCCAAAATTTATTATTTTTTTAAAAGAAATAAAAATTATTTCTGGATCTAGAACAGTTGCGTCACGGATCTTCTAGGTTTCCGTGACGAAACTGTACCTAAACACCAGATCCATTAGAAAACATATTTTAATCCAACAATTCTGGAAAATAGGAACACTTGAAGTATAGAAATAAATTTTTGGGTATGAACAGATTCGTCACGCATCTCCAGATCCGTTACGGATTCCGTCAGTTGCGTTGACGCAACTCTCTTGGCCCAAGCCTTATTTTTCAAATGATTTTGAACAGATCGTCACACATCTTCCTAGATTCCGTTACGGATTCCGTCGGTTGCGTTGACGCAACTACTTCTGACCCAAGTATTATTTTTCAAATGATTGTTTTAGCATCATTTTTATTTAAAAGGTTATTCTTTAAGGAAAACCTAAAATGACCAAAGATGAACAGAAATGCCGTTTTTAAGGAAGCTTAAAACTACTAAAATCACAAAAGTTAAATAAATAAATCTAAAATAAAATTACAAGAAAGGTAAAAGGAGTTAACCTAACTCAGGATTTGAGGATTGTACCATGGGCTTAAATGCCTTTAACAAATGAGAGTTAAGGGGCCTCCTAGAAGCGTTTATCACCAAGGATTCAAACACTCATTATTTTTCTCTATTGATTTTTTTTTTCTTTTTTTATGATTTTGTTTACCTATATTGATACTCTAACGGCAATTTTTTCTTCAAATGAACTCAGAAGAGTTCTCTGGAGAAAAATGTAGCCGAAAGGTGTGTTTTTCAAACGCCTGCAAAAAACTTCCTCAAATAAGAAAAAAGATGAACTTTATAGAAGTAGGGCAGCAGAGGATAGCTGCGTCAGGCAGCTTACGGCTACGCTGACGGATCTGTTAGAATGCGTGACGCAGCTTCCTTTCTAGACCACAGCACGGTGTTCCGACGTGTCACTCAGACATAATAAAAAAAACTGTTATGTCGTCATTTTTGGGTGACGTTCATACAAATCCGAGCTGAGTTGTGAGCAACTGACAGTCCCGTCACGCACATTGCAGCTGCCGTGACGCAAACTCTGAATGCAACCAGAAACTTAAAATCGGTAATTTAAAATCCTTGGATTTAAAAGGGACTTTCTAGATAGCATTAACCTTTCATTTTGTTATCCTCGCATCCTCATCGGATCAGGCGGGGGGCATAAAGACACGCACCGTTTCAACAGTTTTGCTCCCCCCCACTTTATCATTTAATCGTGTAAACAATTAATGTTAAAAGTGGCTTCACTAACGCGCCTTCCAATCTGGGTTGAATGAAGTAGTTGTTCTGATCATCTGGTTCACGTCCAAAGCTCAGTTTGATTAGCTTTGTTGGCTCAGTCGGATCTGTAGATGATCTTCCAAAGCTCCGATTGATTGGCTTTGAAGACCACCTCCGAAGCTTGTCTGATTGGCGTCGGAAGGATTTTGGGTTGAAATGAAGTAGTTGTCTTATCATCTAGTCCACGATCCAAAGCCTCAGTCTTGATCGGCTTGTTTTGGCTCAGTTCGGATCTGTAATTGATCTCCAAAGCACGGTCTGACCTAAGCTCAGTCTGATCGGCTTTTTAAAGGCGGGGACTGTTGAATACCCAAAATTTTGAGGCTCAAAGAGCCAATTTCAAGCACTTGCAAATAGTCCGATCGGACCGGAGGCCATTCGGAAAGTTCACTGGAAGTATCAATATTGGTACTTGAAACGTCCGGAAAATTACGAGGATCGCAGAACTGGTCCCAGATATATTTTTTGGAAGGTCCAGAACTCCCCAGGGAAAAAAAGCCTTCGGAACGAAAAGCTAGCGCACCCGCTCTGCCCCTGCCTCGCGCGGCGCATTCCGCCGCGCGTTACGGAGGCGCTGCCGCGGACACTCCCGCCGCCAGAGCACGACGACAGCAGCCGGCCGGTTTAGGCGGCAGCGGCCGCCGCCCCCAGCCACGAATTTTGCCTATAAATATTGTCCCCGGGCACTCCGTTTGAAACTCACTCAGTCTGTTGTGTTGACGGTACGCTTCCTTCTCCCTTACGCTTTCCTTGCGATCTTTTACTTGCTTTTCTGATGCATTAGCATAGGCTTTATTATTTTATTGTTGTGATACTTGGTCACTTAAATTAAAATTAAAATTTAATCAATATTCCCCAAACGAGGAGTCTTATTGGAATTTTCAAGCTGAAGCATAAGAAAGCGGCCGTCGATTAAATCACGGTACATAAACGGAAACTCTGCCTATTTAATTTTAGCACTCCATGCATGTTCTTTTCTTACTCCTAATTCTACAACTTGCATAAATGCATTCATGTCATCATTAGGCAAATAAACGTGCCTCAATTTAGATTAAATGATTTTAGCGCTAAAAATGCCGCGGTTAATTAATAATCATGGTATTAAAGCCCAAATTCCGACAATATTGGCTAATAGCCTAGTTTTAATCAATGACGTATGGGTATGATCGGCCTTTATTTCGAACAGTTTCGGCTTAAGTCCAATTAATTCAATAATTGTGGCTAAACAGCCTTAATTAAACACGTTCTTGGCAATTAAAATTGCCTTTACATTGCAATTCAACTTGGATCTTCTTTTGGAAAACAAATTGCCATATAAAGTAAGATTAATCATTTTTAGCCCGACAAATCGCTTAAATCAAAGTTTTTTTGGCAAAAAGCTTCAATTAATCAACCTTTTGGCTAAAAGCCTTAAAACCCAACCAATTTTGGCGACAATCGCCCAATCAAACACTTTGGGCAAACTAATTTGCCTAATCAACTCTGTTGGCTAAAAGCCTTTAATAATCAATTTTGGCGACAATGTCTAAATTTTTTTTCATATCAATTTTTGGCAACAATTGCCTAAATTTCATTCTTTTTTTTTGGCTAAAAGCTCTTAATTGCAACTACTTTTTTTGGTAACCAAATGCCGTTAAAACAAACAAATCAAATCAGATTCTTGCAAAATCCTAAACAAAATGCACAAAGCATACACACACTCATGCATTTAAGGCATACCCATTCAAAGCCGCTTTTAAAAGGCCTATCGAAACTTACGTTGGACTTTTGATCTTTCATTTCAAACAGAAGTATGTAGGCTACGTTTTGGGATTTAACCCCGAGCGGCCAAGTCGGATAATCACATAAACATTTTCATTGGTCCAATTATATCATTTCACCTTGCAAAGCATTCATTGGTTAGTTCATCAGCATGACATAGTCTCGGGAATCCCACTCAGGGTTAGTAGGACCATGCCTTAAAACATTTGGGATAATTAATCTAGCAATTGGTTAATTAAAAAATTGGAGTCACTTAGGGTTTTTCCTGAGTTTACCCTAAAATTAAATAAACAATGGGTTGGCGGACTCATACATTCACGTGCATTTCTGCCCTTTAGTTTTTACATGCTCATATGCCTGTATTTGTCAGGGTAGGGGTTCACAGGGGATTGCTAACCTAAGCCCGTTGTGGGTTTATTCTCTCATTTGGTTTCGGATAATGATAACCTTATTGCTTTCTTTAAAGAGTATTTCAGTGGATGAGGTTTAAATTGGCCTAGTGAAACAGATGCATGCGGGATAAAAGCCCAGGGATAGATGGATTAAATTTGCCTAGATTTCTACCAGAGGTTTGGGATATTGTGGGCCATGATTTGTTTCAAGGTTTTCGAGACTGGTTTAATGCAGGTTGTTTTTCTGATAATCTGAATTGATACCTTTAATTTTTGCTGATTCCAAATTAAGTAGAAGAGCCCAGAGGCAGTGAAGGACTTTCACCTATTTCACTTTGTAACTTAGTTTACAAAGTGTTTGCTAAGATTTTTGGCAAACAGGCTAAGACCATCCTATCTAATCTTGTATCTCATTATCTCAGTCGGCTTTTTGTCTCCAGGTTCAATTGATTTCGGGATAATGTGTTAGTTTGCCTTTTGAGGTTAATCCACTCTATGAAAACAAGAGATGGATAGCGATAAGGAAGCTTCCACACTGAAGTTGACATTTTTCTTGAAGCCTATGACAGACGTTAACTAGTGCTATCTACATGCTTGTTATGCAGGGCTTGGGTTTTAGCCAGTGTTGGGTTGACTTGATTCATGTTGTGTGTTTCCTTGTTTAAATACTCGGTTGGAGTGAATGGGGATGAGTTGCCCAATTATTCCGGAAACGGGGGGTTGAGGACAAGGGTTTCCATTATCTTCCCTTAACGTATTTTGATTCTCTGTGCCGGAGAGGAACTGTCAAAGCTGTTTAGTAAGTTCTAAAATTGAAAGCTTATAGAGTTCTTATTAGAGTCTCGAGAGCTGCGCCTCGATTTATCTCCAATTGTTGTTGCGGATATTAGTTTTGTTTTTTTTAAGGCATCACGGACTCAAGGCTCTAAAGATTAAAAAAGTATTGCTAGGTTACTTATTGAAGCAGCTTCGGGTTTCAAGCGGTTTAATTGGCAAAAATCCGGTATTTTCTTCAGCTCTAAAACACTTTCCGGATTGGATGAAGATTGCCGTTTTTAAAGGGGTTTGGTGTGGCTTTGCTCCTTTTGAAACCATGGGAAAAGATATCTAAGCTTTACCTCTGTTTAATTGGTCGGAAAGGAGGCATATTTTTTTCTTTCGTTGAAGGATCGAGTGAGGGAAGTTGGTCAGTTGGTTTGGAACCAAGAAACGTTCTGTCCAAGCGGGTAAAGAGGTGCGTAATAAAGTCTTATAGGCACAAGCTGACTCCTTTCATTCTGTATGAGTGGCTTTCCTCTATACCAGTGTCGCATCTTATAGATTTACAAGATTAATGGAATTCTTATTGGTGGGGAGGAAAAGATTGAGATGGTTGCGTTGGGAGAGGCTGTGTGGTAGCGAGGGAAAGGAGTGAGGCGTTTGGGTTTCAGACATTGCAAAGCTTCAATCTAGCCATGTTAGGAAAACTAGCTGTGGAGGCTCTTACCATAATTACAAATTCTTCCTTTAATAGTTCTTTTCAAATCTAAATATTTTCTAAGTGGAAATTTTCTTGTGCAGGCGTTGGCCGTAATCCAAGTTTGTATGGGAGAGGGATTTGATGCAACTAAGGATGCTATTTGTCAGGGTTTTTCGGTGAGAATTGGAGTATGGTCAGTTAGTTCAATGTCTGTGACCCGAGCCATTATTACTTTGAGGGATAACATTTCGAGTTTAACATGCTTACTCTTCGCTGGTTTGCTCATATAAGGGTTTTTTCAGACCTTATTTTGACACAAGGGGAACCTGTGCTGGAATTGCCTCTGATACATGGTCTTTTTCAATCCTTGCAATTTTACTGAAACTTATTACTTCTATTCCGTTAGCTACAAAATATTTCAGGAAGACACCCTTATATGGCATTGGACAGACTCAGGGGTTAGTATTCTGACATCTGGATACAAAATAGTAGCATCTCAATATGTGAATATTGAAGATTGGATTTCCCAGTAAGGCTTTCTAGAGAAATTCACTTTGGTCTCTGAAAATTCCGCCGAAAGTGAGGCATTTTCTTCTGGAGGTGGTTCCGAGACATTCTGCCAGTTTTTAAATCAACTTGGAAAGAAGGGGAATGGAGCTTGAGTATAGATGCGATTTACTATGGTGCTGAGCTGGAAACATTAGCACATGCTTGGCTTGAGTTGTTCCAAAAGCAGGAATTTAGTTAGCAGTTTTTTTTGTGTTCAACCTTAATATTGGCAATTTTTCCCAAATTTCTTACAGAGTGTTTCGAACATTTACAAAGGTTATGTGGGAGGCGTGAATTTTTTGAGAGTTTTTATTATGGGTCTATGGACTGTTTGGTTGGAGCGCGTAATGAGCTAAAATGAACCAAGTGGGATGAAGGACACTTATTATGTGGTTACGTCGAGCTAGAAGTATGCTCGGCATCTTGGAAGAAAGCCCAGCTGAAATTGTCAGGTTCAAATACAAGCATAGGTATTTCTGCAGGTGTTCCAATGGTTTCCACCACCTCCTGGCAACTTTAAAAATAAACTTTGGATGCCCGCTCTTCTCCCTCTGTGGATGGGAGCTGGTTGGTGCTGTCATCTCAAAACTTGCCATGGCGGATTGTATCTAGTGAGTTATACGATTCTTCATTGCAAGGTTGTTCTTCTCAACTGTCGCAGAACTAAGCGCTTAGGGAAAGGTATTATCGCTGGTTGCTGTCGAGCCACCCTTAATTTGACCCCATTCAGGTTTGGAGCTTGATTGTCCTACATGTTTTATCATTTGCTATTGAGTGAGTTCTGGTCCGACTAGTCTGGAGTTTGGGAGTTGTCATCGCTGAATGTAAGTACTATTAGTCTACTATTAGTCCAATTGCCTAATGTCACCTTGGCTTGGATTAGAAGACAAGCAAATGATATAGCTCATGTGTTGGCTAAATCAATTCCTAGTGGGGCTTGTTTTCAAACTTGGGATAATACTCCCACTTGTATTGCTCATTTCTTCTCTTAATAATATGAACCATAATTCAAAAGTCAAAAAAAAAAAAAATGTGGTTTTGGTATCATTTATTTAAAAGTTCCAATTACGAAAATACTATTATAGATGATTCTTGTCAATCGTGCTTTTATTTGGATAGTTTAAGCATTGTAATCAATTGGGCATACATAAAGTAGATAACCTTCAGAAATGCATCCCGAGTTTCAATTTTACCGAAATTAAGGAACTTAATGCGTCAGCACGTATCTTTTATGTTGCAGGTGACGGATATAACGCCTCCATAATTTTGTTCAATACATTCAATTATATAAATTGCCATGCATGGGTTATGTACTTAGGATTACACGCGGAGACATTGATAATTTATGATGTGCTAATATACTTATTAATCTTGTCTATGGTAATAAGGATGGATTGTATAGTTGTGCATTAGTAATACTTCTAATTATATAGAGGGAAAGATCTCTACTCTTATAATATACACTGGACTAATCAATCAATATAAATAAAGCAGGCGAATTTTTCTTTAGTGTTGCCATATAGGATTCTAAATAAGTGATATGTATAATTTTTATAATTGTTTGACTTTATATTTATTTAATTCCATAGTAATAACATGTGCTTTAATTATTTGTCCTTATGTTTATTTGAAAATAAATTGAATTTATGATTATTTATTCATTGAATTGAATTAAATTATGTTAAGGATAATTGATTAGTGTAAGGTTAAAAAATCAATAACATATTAAGTAAGTTACTTATATAGCTTCTAATGATATAATAAATTACTTAATTTATATATTTAAATGATAACATGACTATGATTTTATATTAATTTTAAAATAAATAATTTAAAAGTAAATTTAATAAATATTCATTTTTTGAATTAAATTGTATTTAAATATGGTGGAGTTTATCATATTTAAAATGAATTACTTACTTTATAGATTTTAATGATGTTGGGAGTTATTTTTTTATATGAATTATAAAATAAATCAAACTAATTAATTCTCATTTTATTTTATTTCTTACTTATATTTATATATTCTACTATTTTCAATACATGTATCTACTAATTCTCGTTCTCATTTTTAAAAAATAATGACTATATTTTTTATTATACATCTATCTTTATTTATATATTTTAATAGCATAATATAAAAAATTTTACTCAAGAATCTATTAATAAGCTACATACATTATATTATTTTCTTTTAATTTTTTAATTTTTTTTTATTCCATTCCACTCATATAAGCTATGGTAAATCATTTAATGCATATCTGATTAAACATCAATCAAAAAATCTTAATGATTAGTATTTTATAATTGATATTAAAAAATTAATATTTGAACTTAATTATAATCGATGTTATAATTTGATTATGATATTAAATGAATAATATTTGAATTCATTATTATTATAATGACTATTATTTATATCTAATATTTAACTAAAAAATTCATATTTTAGTATTAAAATTAAAAAGTGACACATATTATTAACGAGTAAGATTTAAATTTAATTTCTCTGAAAAAAATATTTAAATTAAATTAAGAATCATTACATTTAAATTTAAATTTATTATTAAAAATATCATATTTATTAACAAGTGGTAAGATTTATTTTATTCTCTGGAAAAATATTAAATTAAATTAAGTCTTATACATGTTAAATTTTATATTTATTTTAAAAATATTAAATATAAAATTAATAAATGAATAAAAAACATATTTTTTTAAAACTTATATATATATATATATATAATATTGGGTCTTAAGAAAATATTGGCTTTTGGACACGGACTTCCCTGGCCCCGAGACACTAATAAAAAAACAAGCTGATACTGAAGTGAAGTGAGTCCCTACAAACAGAAATCTTTCTTAAATTACAATTGCCGACTTTGGCCAAAAAGGAAACAGAAGACAAAACCACAAATTTGTTTCACAGATAAATCTCTAGGGTTTAATTCAGGTTTTCCCCTCTTCCTCCATTATCACAAATCTCAAAGATTGAACCTTGTTGCTCGTTCAGGTATATATGCCCACCAAGAATCTCTCTCAAATTGTGTATTAATGCAATCATTAACATATATTATGACCGTTGTTTAAATTTTATTCTTGTTTTTCTTACCGAAGTTAGTCCTAGAAATGAAAGTTGGCTTTGTTTGATTCTTCTCGGAATATCTCATGTGCAGACATTAATGGGTGTGATTGATATCCACAATACTGCTTCTCACTGCTTAATTAAATCCAATAGCAATCTTCACCAATTTTTGGTACCCCAAAGACCCATTTGTTCTTTCCAAGTTAATAATCAAAGAAGGGTCATTTCTATGGCCTCCACTCTACCTGTAGAACATGTCAATGAGGATGAAGAGAGGGTGACTGGTGACTCATTTATTCGTTCCCATTTGAGGAAATTGTCCCCTTATCAACCCATTTTGCCTTTTGAGGTAATTCTGATCAATAAATTTGATATTCTTTTTTGTTTTCATCAATTCAATTGGTTCTTGCAGATACTTTTCAAGACTTTGTCATAGATGTTGAATTGTCAAATTTCTAGCGGTTCCCTTACTCTGTTTCAAAGTTATATTTCTTTGTGTGATATCCTTGAATTCAAGTGAAGGGTAGTAGGCTCCATATTCTATATACTGCTATCCGTTATTTTCTTTTTGTGAATATATTGTCTGTTCAAACAATGGAAAAAAGAAAAATCATACATTTGGCAATTTTATTTTCATAATGCATTTGCATTTTTTTAAAATGTTAATAATTGTTATTTAAGCACTGGTATAAAAAAAAATATATATATATATTAGGCATATATCATTTGTAACTTTTTGCTGGTGCTGATATCTGTGAAATCACCATCCATAGTTTGGAGTTAGGTTGGATGCTACTTTGCTCATTTGAAAACTTATGTTCTGATGAATCTGCTTGCCGTATCTGATTTATTTAACTGGATTTGACAGTGAAGTTTTTGGTTATCTACTATGGATTTGGAGAAGTGACATAGAAATTAGTAGTTAGCTCTTAGCTATATGCCAATTCAATACTCTGGAATGATCCTTGAGTTTATAATTGATTTAGTTTATTCCTTGTGGGTTTATAATCTGTGCTTTTCCTTGTATTTAAGTGGCTGAACTTGTGATAACTTTGATGAGTTCTTCTGCTAAACAGTGATTTTTTTACAGAACATATAAAATTGATAAGCTATAGTTTGCTGGGTTGTGTTAGATGGTTGTGATGGACACTCATTTCAATTATTTAACTTTACAGGTTTTGTCAGCTAAACTTGGAAGGAAGCCTGAGGATATTATTAAATTAGATGCAAATGAAAACCCATATGGTCCACCTCCTGAGGCAATTCACAAAATACATTCTTTAATTAGTAGTAAAAATGTGTAAAATTTTTATTTTTCTCTTTACTGGATGAAGGCTGTTTTAGCTGCAGACATCATTCCCTTTTCCCCTTATTATGGTTTCAGATTGTTTGCAGGTATTTGAAGCTTTGGGGTCTTTGAAATTCCCTTACATATATCCTGATCCTCAAAGTCGTGGATTACGTGAGGCTCTCGCCCAGGATTCTGGCCTTGAATCTGATTACATTCTTGTGGGATGTGGTGCGGATGAGCTCATTGATCTAATTATGCGGTAAAATATGGGAGACCATATCTAGAGTATCTAGCTAAGTTCAATATTTGACAATTTCTCACCTTTTATTGTTTGCATTGATACATTTGACAGATGCACACTGGATCCTGGTGACAAAATTGTAGACTGTCCTCCAACCTTTACAATGTATCAATTTGATGCGGCAGTTAATGGTGCAGAAGTTATAAAGGGTAAAGAACTAAAGAGGACATTTTAGCACAGTAAAACTTACCTTTTTAGAGATCATTTTTTAAGAATTCTTCTGCTTAACTGATCCCTTTTACTGAAATCTGGATTTCTAGACTTGTCAAATGTCAGTTGATATTTAGTACCTCAGAATATGGATTTTAGAATTTTCATTTTTATTGCAGTTTTGAGGAAGCCAGACTTTAGTTTGAACGTTGAGCTCATTTCTGATGTTGTTCGACAAGAGAACCCCAAATGCATTTTCTTAACATCGCCAAACAATCCTGATGGAAGGTTATTTTTGTTTCTTTTTCTTCATAGTTGTATACTTTTTCTAACCTGCTAATTGAGATCTTGGTGCATCCCTTTGTAGTTAACAATTGGCTATCTGATTAAAAATGAAGTTTTTATGAAGGATTACCCTTTTATTGTCCAAATTTTGTATATTAATATTTTTTCTCGTAGGTATTACAGGCATGCCTAGGCTTGCACTTCAAATGTCCAGAAGAAGGTGACCTCATTGAGGTGATTGCCTCTGGATAGAGGCGCCCACCTTGGCGCAACAAAGTTGCACCTTTCTGTTTTTCTCCATGTTTTTGATTATATTTCCTTTTTCTTTAACTCCAATATCTTAAAATATAACCTGTTGTGTTACCAATTTCTTTTCCTGATTTGCGTGTTTTTTATCCATGTTTTTTTTTTCTGATTTTTTTTCCTGATATTTTTAATTTTTGAGCCTCACCTTGCTCGGGCATGTGCCTTCCCCCAGAGGCTAGCACCTAGACTCCAGCAGCCGTTTGTGTCTTGGTGTGCTTTGCACCTTTAATTACGATGTTTGTGCTTTGATATTAGGATTATGCTGGGGGTTGAAACTCTTACTTCTGACCTGGCTTTGTTAAATTTGAAGGTATTTTTGGTGTCCATGCAGAAGATTGATTAATTTGGGTTACTGAAATGTTAAAGCTCACAATAAATTATGTGCTGTAAAATAAAATTTTAAGAAACAATTGCTGACTAAATTGCTTGTGCTTTATGTGAAGTTAGGATCTCAACTCAATAGGATTCTTCAGGAAAATGAAAAATGAAAAAGAAAAACTGTGTACAAGGATATTCATTATCTGATAGGACTGGTTCAGTCTGATTCTTTTCGTTACTCATGGTCGATCTGTATGACTGCACAATCGTGGAAGATACCATTCTGATTATTTTTGTTTTGCATGTTATCTATTGTGTGACAGTATAATCAATGATGAAGATCTCCTAAAAATCCTAGATCTTCCGATCTTGGTGGTGTTGGATGAGGCATACATAGAGTTCTCAGGATTGGAATCTCGGATGAAATGGGTGAAGAAGCATGACAATTTAATTGTTCTACGGACATTTAGCAAGAGAGCTGGTATGTTTACAGTTCTTGGCTCCAGTAACTCCGACTGCGCTTTTTGTCTATGCAACAAACTGCTGATATAATTGAGTATCTTCAAATCAATCTCCAACTGTTAAGAAAATTTAATTAGCAATTTTGTTTTCGTTTGGCTTGTTCAACAGAGCAGTCTTACATTTTGTTTTCATCAATTCTAGCAGGATGGAAAGGACTTCTTCTTAAATCAAATAACCAGACACTTGACAATTGCATATTAGTTTATCACGTTAAATCGGATTGCACAAAATGTGGTTTGCTGCTAAATTGGGTATAACTATCATTATTCCATGCCAAACATAACACAAATCTGACATCAGATGAGAATGTGGGTGGTTATGGGCATATAAAGTAGGATTTTCTACCCATACCCAATGGGTTAACCTTTTGGGATGAGATCCCTTTATAGATGCACTCTTACTTGGCGAATAAGGTTTTCGAGCAGTAAGAAAATGTCCGGTGCCTTAAAAATTACTTTTGTACATTTGTATGAGCATCATAAAAAACTCACTTTTGTGTGCCTCGGGAATTATCTACAGAACTTGATGATGCTAGATGTTAATGCCCTTCACTCAAAAACTTATGATAGTGGGCTTGATCTTTTACAAAGTAACAAACAATAATAAGTGCTGCAAAGAAATCAGAGATTTTTTATAACTTGTGCCATTGCAGTATATTATTGCTTGACTTCAAAGAGTTTTACCTGTAAATTGTGCCATGAACATGATACAATCTCTGATTTCTTGAAATTTCTGTAATCAACACTCCTATAGCTTCTAATGTACTTCTAGGATCCTTGATGTTGGTATCTTTACCAGGAATGCTATCGAAGTCAGAAACCAAATTTTACTTTTCTACTTCACATTTCATATTGCTAGGAATGTTGTTTGCTCCGTTGTCAATTCACATCTGATGTCACTGTGTGCAGACTTATATGCTATAATTGGATCGATAGTTGGGGTTATATGATGAATTGTATTTGCATTGCATATTGGGCTATCTGCAATTATAAATATGAGGCCATGGTGTAAATACTAGACTCTGATTGGTTTGACAGAGAATGCAATAATACACTCTCTCAGATATTTTCTTCCATTTTCTTTGTGACATCCTGACCCGGCAAAGCAATCCTAAGAGGGCAGGTAGAGCAAAACTCCTGGCTAGCTTTTAGGATGGCAGACTAGCTATGGATAGTGGAATGCGGGACACAAGAATGAATCAAATCATATATCCAAAAGGGGGAAACTAATCATCAGAGGCGCTTTTTGGTGGAATGGCTTGGAGAGTTGGAAGAACTCCAGGGTTAAGCGTACTCGCTTAACGGAAATCTTTGGATGGGTGACCCATTGGGAAGTTTCCCATTTTACGTGCGAGACAACCGTGCGGGTCTTGCCAATCCAGTATGGGATGGAACTGGCTTGATCCAAAGCGGACAATTTCTCTGGTGGTTGGAGTCAGGCGTAATAATTGGGGTATCAGAGCCGGACCCCCTCCAATAGATGTATGGTTCGAAGACGAACCATGCGGAAGCTGGTGGACTTGTGACATCCCGACCGGGCAAAGCGATCCTAAGACGGCGGGTAGAGCAAAGCTCCTGGCTAGCTTTTAGGATGGCAGACTAGCTATGGGTAGTGAAATGCGGGACACAGGAATGAATCGAATCATATATCGAAAAGGGGAAAACTAATCATTAGACGCGTCTTTTGGTGGAATGGCTTGAAGAGTTGGAAGGTGAATCGAATCATATATCGAAAAGGGGAAAACTAATCATTAGACGCGTCTTTTGGTGGAATGGCTTGAAGAGTTGGAAGAACTCCAGAATTAAGCGTGCCCGCTTAACGGAAATTGTAGGATGGGTGACCTCCTGAGTGTTCTTCATTTCACTTGCGGGACAAAACCGTTCGGATCTTGCCAATCCAATATGAGATGGAACTGGCTTGATCCAAAGCGGACAATTCCTTTGGTGGTTAGAGTCGAGCGTGACACTCTCATCTCTCTTGATATACTTTCTCACTCTCTATCTATTAGTATTTCTGTCCCTTTCCTTCTCTTTCCTCTATTTTCTCCCTTCCCAATCGATAGTTAGGCTAGGTCATAACAAACTGCACCCTTTCTTTTCTTCCCATACAAAATATCATGAAATTAAATGGTTTTAATTGGCATAACTAGTCTTTGCGATGGTACGTATTGTCTGCCTCTGCTTTTACTCTAATGTCTTTTATCATGCTATCTTTGAGAGATTCCATATATTGGCATCCATTGATCTACTGGTTTATAGCTGTTATCCAGGGATCTTCAATATCTGGCAAGCAACTTTGTTATTGTTTCTATGGAAGTAAACACCTTACTTGCCCATTTAGCATTGTTGATGGGCTACTTTTTGCAACCTGTGCTTGCAATATTTAAGGCTTAAAAAACTCATGGCTAGGGGAATGCTAGATTTTTTAAATTTTTTTCCAAACTATAGTATTGAATATCAGTGCCTACTTAGTTATGAATAGAGTAGAATAGCAACAAACGATTTGTATAGCCGACCCTAATTAATTTGGGATTAAGGATTATTTGTTGTTGTTGTTGTTCCAAACCATAGTTTTCCAAAAGCATTTATTTAAAGAGTTTTTAGAACAAGAAAAGTCAAACACATTTTTGAAAAGGAACTCCAAAATCACTACCATAGGGAGCGTAAATTGCAAATAATGTATAGCAGCCTAGACACGTTAAATTGAAGAGTTGTGTTTAAAGTTTACATATCCTATCACTTATTAGCAAAAAAACCTTATTTGTGTTTGTTATTGTAATATGAGGTCCTAAAACCATCAGAATATGATGTTGCAGGTTTAGCTGGACTCCGGGTTGGATATGGAGCATTTCCTTTGAGCATCATCGAGTACCTTTGGAGAGCTAAGCAACCTTATAATGTTTCAGTTGCTGCTGAAGTTTCTGCATGTGCAGCGTTGGAGAATCCTACGTACCTTGAGGTGTGTTTTTTTTTTTTTTTGTTTTTTAAATCTCAGGTGCTATATGATACTTGTGCTATATGATGCCTTAAAACATTAACTTTAATATAGTGATGACCTCTACAGAAGGTGAAAGATGCTTTGGTACAAGAGCGAGAGAGGCTGTATAAGCTTCTGAAGGAAGTGCCATTTCTTAATCCATTTCCAAGCTATTCGAATTTCATTCTTTGCGAGGTTAAATCTGGGAGGGATGCTAAGAAGCTTAAGGTGCATATGTTTTTCCGTATGCTAATGATGTAGAATGATTCTGGTGAAACTTACATTTATTACAAGATCATGTGGTCTTGAAACTTTTTTCTTTTCTGAAGCTTAGCTGATTGATATAAAACCATTTAATTGAAAACCATATATTTGACCAGGTAATAGTTACTGCTAATTTGTTTATATATATCTGTGTGTATGTAATCATGGTCAATATAGTAGCTCTTAGGGTTTTTTTCACCTCTATATCTGATAAACTCTTTGGTCTGAGCAAAGCTTAGTAAAATGAAACAAACCCCGATCTGAACTGGTTTGGTTCAGTTCAGTTTGTTACATGATCAGTTTGGTTAGGTTCGGTTATGGAGCCTAAATCTCCCCTAAAATAGTTAAAACCAAACTGTTTGGGTTCGGTTTGATTTATATCCTATTAAAATTCGATTTCTTTTCTTTTGTCTTTTTGCTTTCTTTGGGAGAGCATTGGTTTGGTTCGGTTTGAACTGAACCAACCAAATGCTCACTCCTGTATATGTTAATAGCATGAATGCAAATTAAGCCTCAAATTAGATTTTGTTGCTGTATTTACTCTGTTGACTGAGGTTTATTGTTTTAGGTGTTGCTTTCGTTGATCAATGCATGAACTCCTAAATACATTCATAAATATAATTTTAACTTATATACTCTTCTTTGGAAAGAAATTTTGTGGTGACAAATTTAATTTATTGCAGGATGATCTTGCGAATATGGGCGTGATGGTCCGACACTACAATAACAAAGAACTGAAGGGTTATATTCGGATATCTGTCGGAAAACCTGAACAAACAGATGCATTGATGCTGTCCCTCAAGAGTATTTCTTGATTCAGTGAGCATTTTCCCCTCTCTTTTTCAAAATTCTTTGATCTTGAAAACCCTCAAGAATGCTTATAACATTGTAAAACTAATCGTTTATTACAATTTAAGAGCCCACTTATGAGCTAATAGTTGCAATCTCTGCGAGCTAGATTGATAATCTGTTTGGGATTGAGACTAAATTACTTTTTTTAATATATTATTTAATATGTTGGAAAACATAATTTGAGAGGGAATTGTTTTGACGTTTTATTATTAGAATATGTGAATTTGACTTTAAAAATAAAATTTAGCGACTTAAATCAACATTTTCAAGATTATTAATTAAGTGGAAATGACAGTACCAGGTGGAAGTTCTAACCTACAATTTCAGCATAATGTAAAATATGAAATACAATGATATGCGTCGAGGGTGGTTTGCTTAGGTGGACTTCGTATAATTATAAATGAGGGATCATAAGGGCCGCTTGTCCCGCAAAAACATTTAGAATTACCATTGCGATGACCTCTATATGATTCAATTAACATCTAAAATCCCAAATATTGGACGGCGGGACAATCTAGTTTAAGAGTTTCAAAATATAGGGTATGGCAATTTATTTTTAAAAAAGATATATATTAGCAAAATGTGGGGTATGGTTATAATTTTTCCTATTAAAAATTTAAGTTTTTGTCAAGATGAGATTCAAACCCTTGATTGTAAATGAATCGAACCCATGTCCCCCTCCCCCCTCTCTTTTTAAGGTATCAAATGAAATGATTTCAGAAACAAAATTGTCTTACTTCAAAAATGTTTTTTGAACCTTAAAAGTTCGGGAGAAGTACATTCAGAGATAACAACGCTCAAAAAAGTAGAAAAATCTTAAGATTTTTATTGCAATATGAAGTACTCAATTACTGGACTACAAATTACAAAAATAAAATGAAAATACACGATGATAACCAGAAGGAAATGAAGTAATTATTTACTAAATTCAATGACTCCAAATATCAAAAGCAGGACAAGCCAATAACAATTTTGAAAATCCAGAGAGTCTGCATAAGTTTTTCACATTCCTTTTGAGTTCTCTCCTTCCCTTCAACTACCATTACCATGAGATAGTCAATTCCCAGAAGATACGTACCTAGAGGACATACTTGTGTCTGGTACTTCTTGTTAGGGCCTCAGCAATAAAATTACGAAAATAATAACACAGCGGAAAAATAGAAATATGACATACAGATATTTACATGGTTCACCCTTTAATTGTTTAGGGCTACGTCCACGAGACCAACTCTGAATATTTCTTCCACTAAAAATAGTAGGCTTACAAAGAGAGTAATATAAAAACAGTGGCACTCAAAAAAGTGTTTTCCAAAAAAACACCCCAAATTATCTTCACTATTTTCTCTACCCTAGTTTTAGAACCCTTTCTAAAACTGAAACTCTCTAAATCTCTTTTTTTTTTTTTTTTCCAAAAACACCCCAAATTATCTTCACTATTTTCTCTACCCTAGTTTTAGAACCCTTTCTAAAACTGAAACTCTCTAAATCTCTTTTTTTTTTTTGCTTTTGCTCAGCTTGTGTTTTTGTGTGTGAAGCTCCAGCGCCATCTCCTATTTATAGGAGAGGTGGATGTGTTAATCACGCGTTCACAGAAAAACAAATCACCTACCAAAGAAAATTTTCTTCTTTCTCCAATTTTCTTCTTCCTTTTTCAACTGTGTGGGTCTCACATGTCGGAGGGACCTACCACGTTTTCCTTTCTTTTTTTTTAAATTTCAAATGTGGGTCCCACTGAGTGGGCACCGCCACAACAAATCTCCCCTGCACACTCCCCCTGCACACTCAAGTGGGGACGTTAGCCATATCGGCTATCTTTCTGCAAGTGACAAGTTTCTCCGTAGGTAAAGCTTTAGTCATCATGTCAGCGCCATTATCATCAGTGTGAACCATTTCAATCTGAAATAACTTCATCTCCAGCGCATCACGTATCCAATGATACCTCACATCAATATGCTTTGACCTTAAATGAAAGGTCGAATTCTTGCTGAGATGTACCGCGCTTTGACTATCACATAGCAGAATGTACTTCTCTTGTTCTACACCTAATTCTTGTAGGAATTTCTTCATCCACAAGAGTTCTTTGCTAGCTTTTGTAATGGCGATATATTCTGCCTCAATGGATGAGAGTGCAACACATTTTTGTAATTTTGATTGCCAAGAAATTGCTGCTCGTGCAAAGGTCATCAGATATCCCGAAGTTAATTTGCGCGAATCAACATCACCACCCATATCTGCATCTGTGTAACCATCTAACACAGGTCTATTATCACCAAAATATAAGCAGATTTTGGAAGTGCCCTTAAGATACCTTAAGATACCTGAGAATCCACTTCACTGCATTCTAGTGTTCTTTACCTAGATTTGAAAGAAATCGGCTAACAACACCAACAGCATGAGCAATATCCGGTTTTGTGCATACCATGGCGTACATCAAGCTGCCAAAGGCGGATGCATAAGGAATATTCTTCAATTCTTCTTTTTCTTTCTCACTTGAAGGACATTGACTGAGACTTAATTTGAAATGACTTGCAAGTGGAGTTCAAACTGGTTTCGCATTGCTCATGTTGAATCTGCTGAGAATTTTCTCTATGTACTTCTCTTGAGATAGCCACAACTTTCTTTGTTTCCTGTCTCTAGACATCTTCATTCTGAGAATCTGTTTTGCCGATCCTCGATCCCAAATCCTTCATGGCAAAGGATTTCCAAGCTCCTTTTTCAAGCTCTCAATTTTCTTAGCATCTTGGCCCACAATAAGCATATCATCCATATATAATAAGAGAATAATAAAGTCGCCTTCTATGAACTTTTTCACAAATACACAATGATCAGAAGTAGTTTTCTCATACCCGTGATTTACCACGAAAGAGTCAAACTTTTTTGTACCATTGTTTGGGAGCTTGTTTGAGGCCATACAAGCTTTTTTGCAATTTACACACCAAGTGTTCTTTGCCTTTGACTCTGAACCCTTCTGGTAGAACTTTCCTTCTCTAAGTCAGCCAATATGGCGAAGCGGTCTTTTTACATCAAGTTGCTTCAAAAATACAAAAGATAAAAATTCATCTCTTCCAAATTCAAGCTAGCTGCTAAATTCTCTTTTGAGCTATAACTTCCTGATATGAAGACATCTTGACTCCGGGTGAGAAAATTTCTTCTTCGAAATCAAACTCGTTTCTTCTGACACGAATCCCTCCACAACAAAGTCTTGCCTTGTTACCTTGGCCTGTGAGTTGTTCTGTTCAAGGTCTTCAACCTGAAACAACCATTTGTTTTTTCAGTGCCTTCTTACCTTGAAGGGGCAAGTTTCACAACTCATACGTCCGGTTCTCATGCAAGACTCCATGCTCATCTTGCATGAGCTGTTTCCACCACTCCCATTCTTTTACAATTTCCATTGCTCCTGGTAGTTCTCTGGTTCTCCCCCTTGAGCCAACAAAGTCATATCATCAGGGAGAATATCTCTGGGAAGTGTATCCTGCCTCTTCGCAGATCTTCCTCAATTGAGGCAGTTTTCTTGCCTCTCGCAGATCTTCTCAATTGAGGCAGTTCTTCTATTGGAGCTGGTTCAGCATCATTCTGAACAGGTTCACCATCATCTTCTTCATCGTTTTGTAGCTCTACATGAGGTTCTGCATCAAGACTAACAGGAAACACATTGATAGACTTTGGCTTTTCATTTTTCTCAAAGTCTTCAATGATTTGGTCTTCCAGGAATATGACATCTCTACTTCTGATGAGCTTCTTTTCAACTGGATCCCATAATCTGTACCCAAAATCATCATTTCCATAGCCTAAAAAGATACACTGTTTTGACTTCGAATCAAGCTTGGATCTTTCATCTTTTGGAATATGAACAAAAGCCCTGTATCCAAATATTCTTAGATGATCGTAAGAAATATTTTTTCCTGACCACACCTTTTCTGGTACATCTCCGTTGAGGTGACCACACCTTTTCTGGTACATCTCCGTTGAGGGAGGTTGAAGGTGAAAGGTTGATCAAGTAAACTGCAGTATTCATTGCTTCAGCCCAATAGGTTTTCGGAAGTTTAGCATGAAAGAGCATACATCTAACCCTTTCAACAATAGTCCTGTTCATTCTCTTTGCAACTCTATTTTGTTGTGGAGTTTTGGGAACTGTCTTCTGAAGTCTGATGCCGTGTTCTGAGCAATACTTCTCAAATGGTCCTCTGTACTCACCACCATTATCAGCTCTAACACATTTTAGCTTTCTTCCTGTTTGTCTTTCAACACTGATATGAAAGATTTTAAACATATCCCGCACCTGGTCTTTTGACTTTATTGGTAAAGCCCACACCTTTCTAGAATGGTCATCAACAAAGCTGACCTAATATGAACAACCACTCAAGGATTTGTCATTTTGTCAGCCATCATGGTGAAGCAAAACTCAAGTGTGTAAGTGTGTACCAATTCTAGAATACCAGGTTTTCTAGATGGAGAAGGGGATCTATGAAAGGAAACTCTATGTTGTTTACCAGACAAACAATCAGTGCATATTTTTAGAGGCAAACCTTTTAGAGATAGCATTTTCTTCTTAGTGAGAGTCTCCATTCCTTTCTCACTCAAATGACCAAGTCGTTGGTGCCACAACTCAGCAGATAAATCTTCAACTGCATTCACCACTCCTGTGCAAACTTTGGCCTGGGTGTAGTAGAGGGTGTTGAACTTTCTTCCTCTACCGAACACCAAGTTACCTTTGGAAACCTTTGGAAAGCTTCCAATTTCTCTATTGACAAACCAGATTTGCATAACCAATTCATCAAGACAATGAACTGGAGATCAGATTGAGTTTGCCGTAGAGAGTGTATCTCTCACATCTTCCAGCTCAGAGATCATAACCAGCATTGGTTTTGATGCATACGTCCGATGATGCCATAGCAATTTTTTCAATAGCATTATGCCAATTTCAAGTCTTGACATGGCCGTCAAATCTCTGAGTGTAAAGTGATGAAAAAATATTTTCCCTTCTTGAAGAAATATGAATAAAAATCATGCAGAGTCAAATTAATCTCAAAGAGAATATGTTGACTTGTGACACTCAACTGAGACAGCAATGAAAGAAAATCAGCGACTACCATCACCAAGTGCGTCAAAAATCAAATGTGTACTGAAGCTAACCTCCGTAATCGTCTTTTTCCTCATTCATTTTACTTTGCTCGTTTCCTTCTCCAGCTTTTTCCCTGCAGTGCTTGGAAATGTGACCAGGGCTTGCCACAGATGATAACAATGTGACACCTTTTCTTGACTTGGATCTTCTTCTGTGAACTGTCACGTTGTCTGGATTTTGGGGATCTTGGTTTTGCTTCTCCCCCTCCTTTTATGCAACTGTATACGAGTGCATCTGAGTTGCTACCGTACTAGTTCCCTTACGTCTGATACTTCATTCAGAATACTGTTCCTTTAACTGTGGTTAAGGTTAGATTCCCCTCTGACACATTACTGAGCGTAACAGTCAGCGTCTCCCAACTGTCCGGCAAGGAACTCAACAAGAATAGTGCTTGCACCTGGCCGTCAAACACTATTTTTGACGTTGTCAGTTGGTTCAAAATTTCTTGGAATTTGCCCAAGTGATCTGAAGCACTTTCGCCATCTCTGTACTTTAGGTTTACAAGCTTTCTGATTAAAAAAGCTTTGTTCTGGGCGTTCTTCCGCTCGTACATGTCCTCCAACTTCTTCCAGATTGAATAGGCATCTTTCTCATGAGCGATATGATTTATGACGCTCATTTCAACAGACTACCTAATAGTTGCGACTGCTTTTCTGTTAATTGACCTTTTCCTGTAAGTTGATCTTCCAATCAAAGTCTCATTTATTGAAGTTGGCCTGACTTCCTTTCAACTCAATCGTTTTCAAAGAGATCTTTAACAGCATAGAAGATCTTTCCATTTAAAGAGATCTTTACAGCATAGAAGATCTTCCATTAATATCTTCCATACTGCATAGTTTGATGAGTTGAGTCTAACCATTGTGCTTGTTGTTCTGTCATCCATTTTTTACTTATGCAAAATATTATCACCAATAGAAACCGTATACGTAAATAGTAGTATACGTGAATAGTAACCGTATGCCTGAATAGTAATAGTATACGTAAACAGTATCTGTATGCGTGAATAGTAACTGTACACGTGAATAGTACTACATGTGAATAGTGCTGGGCTTACTTGAAACGGACTCAACAACAGTAACGAGTATTGTTCACTATCAATTTTGAGTTACTATTTTACTATTCATCACTAGGTCGATTCTGCAACGTTTTTTCGAAATGACTGTACCAATGGACTCGTCGTAATTTTCTCATCGTCGTGGTATATTTATTTTCAAAATATATCCACGGATCCGGTACCGCTATCTGATCAGCTGAACCTACCGAAACTCTGATACCACTTGTTAGGGCCCCGACAATAAATTTACGAAAATAATAACACAGTGGAAAAATAGAAATATGACACACAGATATTTAAATAATAACACAGTGGAAAAATAGAAATATGACACACAGATATTTACGTGGTTCACCCTTTAACTGTTTAGGGCTACGTCCACGGGACCAATTCCAAATATTTCTTCCATTAAAAATAGTAGGCTTACAAAGAGAGTAATATAAAAATAGTGGCACTCAAAAAATTGTTTCCCAAAAAAACACTCCAAATTATTTTCAACTGTATGTGGGTCCCACATGTCGGAGGGACCTACCACGTTTTCCTTTCTTCTTTTGTTTTTAATTTCAAATATGGGTCCCACTGAGTGGGTACCGCACAACACTTCTGGTATCACCATTGATATAATTATCACTTTTCCATTTTCTGGTAGCACTTGATGACAATTCTTTAGTAGCTTTATGCAGTGTTCATCACTCCAGTTATGAAGAGTATCCTGTTAATAATTAAAATGCATATACATTAATTTCCCCATTCAGAATTATAATTTCTATTAATAAAATTTGTTTTAATTATCTTTTTTTTTTTTTTTTTTTTTTTTTTTTTTTTTTTTTTTTTTTTTTTTTTTTGGTTTTGAGTGTGTGGCTCTGCTGGAATTTAAAATTCTTTTTTTTTTTTATTTTATTAATGATGGAATTTGAGTGGTTGAATTTAAACAGTCTACAGATTTTTACTAGATATCTTTGTTTTGTTGAGAAAAAAACAGGCTACAATTCATGGAATTGATTAGTTCTTTCGTAGTTTCAATTTTCACCATTTTGGAAGAGCAGAATTCAAATCACTTAATTTTATTTCAAAATATTTTCCAATTGTCTGGATTTTATTTTCTAACCTCAAGATAAAATATAAAAATTTCATATATTTAAAATCTATAAAATTTAAACTTTATAAATTTTGCAAAGAGATTTTATAAAATTCATTGATTTCACCTTCTATCAATTCAAATGACCTCTTCAAGTTTCACATAGTAATTACATGCTTTCAATTAATGTTTGTCCAAAACTTACCTTTATCAAAATGGCATCTGCTTTAGGAATGCTTTCAAACATATCTCCTCCAATATGCTATACAACTGTATGCACCAGTACCAGTTCATTCTGTTACAAAGTTCTGTTTCAATTAAGGTTAAACTATTTTAAGGTGAATGTTTTAATGTTAAGAGTTTCAAAATAGCTAAACAATAGTTTTGTTTTAATGTTAAGAGTTTCAAAATAGCTAAACAACAGTTTTTAATTACTCTTTTGACAGAAAAAAAAAAAAGAATAGAATTATTTTGGGCTAATAACCTGAAGCAAATAATCTGTCTCCTTTCTTAAAATTTCAAATTATCTAATAATTTCACTAATTTTTTTGAAATTAAAATTTGTAGATTAGAAGGGTAAAATTAGTTGTTATGGTAGCTATTAGCTATTCTAATAGCATTTAGCTTTTTAGTAGATTTTCATAAAACGCTAAAAACAAAAAAAAAAAGAATAGAATTATTTTGGGCTAATAACCTGAAGCAAATAATCTGTCTCCTTTCTTAAAATTTCAAATTATCTAATAATTTCACTAATTTTTTTGAAATTAAAATTTGTAGATTAGAAGGGTAAAATTAGTTGTTATGGTAGCTATTAGCTATTCTAATAGCATTTAGCTTTTTAGTAGATTTTCATAAAACGCTAAAAACTAGACATTATAGGGTTAACCTTTGTTATAAAATGTTATCTTATTCTCTAAAAGCTAGTTTAAATGTTATATTACCAAATACCGTAAAAAAATATCATTTAACATAAACGATAAAAGCTATATAAAAAGTTATTGCCGAACATAATCTCACTGAATTAGAAAAATGCATGCCAGGATAAGAAGGCTCAGTTTTTGAGCACACGAGGCAAGTCAAAGTTAATGCCCTTGATGGAAGGGTACTTGGAAACAATGATATTAAGGGTTCTACGAGTTCCACTACCAACATCAGTCAAAGAGGTGATTCCTTCAAATTCTTTGTATGTGTCAAGAATTTTTCTCATAACCAAGGTTGAGATACCAGTCAACCCTTGATTAAAGCTCCTTGTTCAATGTTGGATCCATCTTCATATATTGGAAAATTGGCATTCCATGAACTCTTCTGAATGATCACCACCACCTTCTTCAATAATTGTTCCTTCATGCTCTCCCCTAAAAATTGGAGTATTTGCCTGTGAAAAACAACACATTCACACAGTCCATCCATCATGCAATCAACTAAAATTAATTTCATTCATCTCTCAATGAATTTTTTTTTTTCCATTCCACATTCCATATATCAATATTTCAAAGAATACATTCCATTTTAAATTTCATATTTCAAAATTTCATTCCAAATTAACATTTGGTTTGGTATATTCTGATCCAAGTTACACCTCTATTTGTCTTTTTTAATATAAAATTTCTCCTTTTATTTAGATAATTTAGTTTAGAGATATTTTTTAGCTTATTTTGCATGGTAAGTTACACTACGATACAGTATATAGTCTCGAGATTTTTTTTTTTTTGAGATTGACGGAGTGGAGGATTCGAACCTGCATCTATTATCGGGCCTGTATATATACTTACCACTAGGTTATGTCTTGGTGTACGTCTCAGAGATATTTTTTTTAGCTTATTTCGAATTGATAATAACTAATAAACATACCAATTTTAAAGAGTGATGATCCAATATTATAGTTTCTTCATAGCTTGTAAATTGTACCCATTGCCACTCTTATAATTTATTATAGATAAAGAATTATATTTTTTTAATAAAATAAAATTTAAATTTAAGTAGAAAACAATCAAAATTCTTGATATAAAATTATATTTTTAATAGAATAAAATTTGAATTAAGTATAAAATCAATACAAAATAGATTTTAAGATTTTTTTTTTTTAAAAAAAATACAAAGTGAATTAGGAATGAAAATATTATTTAGAATATTAAAATTATTAACAATAATAACTATTGATTTGTTACTATTTATTTTATTTTTTAGTCAATAGTATTTCGATTTAAGTAAGAAATCAATATAATCAATCAAATTTAAATATATAATATAATTTCTTATTTTATCTCATAGAATTTATATTTATATATAAAATTGATATAAACAATTAAAATTAAATTATCTTCATTTTTCAACCATTCAAACTAAAATTTTAAAGATATTACATTTTTTACCATATTTAATATATATCTTATTAAATTAACCTATATATATATATAACAATTAACATAGTAACATTGGAGAGAATCTTAAATCTGACGAATCCATATGCTTTGAAAAAAGAGAGTTTGTCTGCAATTTATTTCTTAAAGGTTTTTAAAAAGAATAAATACAATATTAGCTTTTATATTTTACAAAAAAAACTAATAGAAATAAAAGACAAAGAGGCTTACATATAGACAAGGATGGAGCTAGGGTAATTATCTGAGGAGGACCAAATGAAATTTTTTTTTACATTTTGAAAAAAATGATTTTTATAAGAAAATTAAAAAAAAAAAATTTTTTAGGGGCTACGCTCCCTTAGACTCTGAGGGAGCTTCGGCCTGGCATATAGAGGTTAATTGCTATTATATGACTTGGTACAAAAGTGCAAATTTATTAGAAAATTATATGAACAAAATTGTTAGACCTACTGAAATTTATCTTGGAAATCTAATAATTATCTTTTGATATATTGCTTGTAGTTTTGGGTTTATTAAAATATTAGTTTAATCAGTTGTTAACTTCTTTTAGATGGTAAATTATTACTTGTAAGTTTAGTCTTTAAGAGTATGGTCTTACTGGAAGTTTGTAAAACTCAATCATATAATTTTGTATCATTCAGCTATTATATAAACCTGAATTCTAAATGAAATATGCAGAGATTTCTCCTCTTATCTTTCAAATTTATATCTTCCTTTCTTATTGCTTACTCTGCCATTGCCTTCTACAATTGATATTAAAGCATTCAATCCTCTGAGGGGCTATGAGAGTCTGATAAAGTGAGACCAAACAAGTAAGAAAACATCACCCCTTAAACACCTCATATTTTCTTAATGGCTTCTAGCAATTTTTCAGCTCAATTACCACCTGTATTTTCAGGTGAGAATTATCCAATTTGGCCTGTAAAAATGAAGGCTCATCTTAAGGGCATATGATCTTTGGAAAGTTGTTGAGACAGGTAGATCCTCCTCCTTTACCCAACAATCCAATACTTGCTTAAATGCAAAATCATAGTGAAGAACTTGCAAAAAAATACAAGGCTCTCTCTTGTATTCATTCGAGTGTTTCAGAAACCATCTTTGCAAGAATCATGGCTTGTGATATAGCAAAGGAAGCATGGGATAAGATCAAAGAAGAGTTTCAAGGAAGTAATAGAACTAGGCAAATGCAAGTCCTAAACTTGAGAAGAGAGTTTGAGATTTTAAGAATGAAAGAATCTGAAACTGTGAAAGAGTATACTGACAGACTTATGGAGGTTGTAAATTAGATTCGATTGGTTGGAGTAGACCTCATCAACAGCAGAATTATTGAGAAAGTTCTTGTGAGTCTACCCGAGAGGTTTGAAGCCAAAATCTCCTCTCTTGAAGACTCCAAGGACCACACTCAACTCACTATTTTAGAACTTGTTAATGCTTTTCAAGCTTTGGAGCAAAGAAGAGCTATTAGACAAGAAGATGTCATTGAAGGTGATTTTTATGCCAAATATAAAAATAAAGGAAAGAAAGCTTCTAAAAGTAGTAGAGGACAAAATTTTTCATGATAAAAGGGATAAAAAAGAAGAGAAGGTGACAACAAAGAAAGTGAAAAAAAGAGGCAAAATTGTTCAACTTGCCAAAAAACATCTCACTTAGAGAAAAATTGTTGGAAGAAGGCCAAATGCAGTAATTGTGGCAAAATTGGGCATATTGATAAATATTGTAGACAAAAACAACATCAACAACGGAACCAGCATGCAAAATTTAGAGAGATTCATGAAGTTAGCTTGAGAAGTGAGGTGTGTGATGCTTGTCAACTAGGAAAGACGCATAGAGATTCTTTTCCTAAAAATTAGTCTTATATAGCAACTGAAAAATTAGAGCTGATTCATACTGATGTTTATAGGCCCATGAATGTCCCTCAATCAATGCAAATATTTTATTTTGTGCATTGATGATTTTACAAGAATGTGCTTGGTTTATTTTTGTTGGAGCAAACTAAGAAATAACAGAGGTGTTGGAGCAAACTAAGAAATAACAGAGGAAAAAAAAGAATATTGCAGTGTACTACATTTTTTATTAACTGCAAATGTGCTTAAATACAACAAAAAAAGGATAATAAAAATTCCTATATTTCAACTCAACCATGGAACATGCCTTCATGTTTAACAATTCAACTAGAAAAATGGAAATAATGACTGAAATGCAGTAGAACAAGTCAAACATAACAGAAAAAGAAAAAATGCAGCAACTAAATTGGAAGTACAGCAGCTAAGTCAACTTCTTAACACTCCTCCTGTCAACTTCTTAACACTCCTCCTTGGCTTTGATGCTGCAAACTCCAAGTTTTTCCCTTAGAAACTCAAATTTGCTTCTTTCCAAAGATTTGGTAAAGATGTTTGCAACATTGTCATCAGGTTTGCAATATTTCAGAACAACAAAACCTTCTTTCTGCACGTCTCTAAGGAAAAACAATTTGATATTAAAGTGTGTCGTTTTTCCATGAAAAACAGGATTGTTTGAGATAGTTATTACTATTTGGTTATCCACAAACACATCTGTGCCTTCATTTTGCTTCAGGTTCAAATCAAATAACACCTTTCTAAGCCATAAAGCTTGATTTGCAGTAGTGTAGCAGCAATAAACTCTGCCTCCGCAGTTGATTGTGCAACAACTTCTTATTTTTTACAGCACCAAGAGAACATTCCTAACCCCAGATTAAAACAATAACCTAAAGTACTCTTCATATCATCAGAACCACCATGATCACTATCAAAATAGCCCTGCAGAACATGAAACTGACTAGCACCGAACTTGATTCCATGCTTCAATGTTCCTTTCACATATCTTAGAACTCTTTTAGCAGCAGAAAAATGAGTTTCAGTAGCATAATTCGTAAATCGAGATAGCAGACTCACAGAATGTAAAATGTCAGGTCTTGTGGCAGTTAAATACATCGCAGTTAAATACATCAAACCAACCCACTAGACTTCTGTAAAGAGTTCATCAACCCTTTTCCGCTACATCTTCCTTGCGAGCTTTACATTTTTACCCCAAAGGAGTTGTAGCAATCTTGCACTCATCCATTCTGAATTTCTAATTTCTTTAGCATATTTGGTTTGGCAAATGAACACCTCTTTCTCCTTTTGTTGAACCTCCATTCCAAGAAAATATGCCATTTCCCCCAAGTCAGTCATCTCAAAGGTCTGTTGCATATCTTTCTTGAATTTATTCACAAGTTCCAAATTGCTTTCTGTAACAAGTAAGTCATCCACATACAGTGAAACAACAACAAAATTGATCTCATCACCTTTGATGTAGAGGGTAGCCTCATTTAGACTTTTTTTGAATCCCAGCTGCATCAAATGCTCATTAATTCTGCTATACCAGGCCCTTGGTGCCTGTTTCAGGCCGTATAGTGCTTTTTTGAGCAAATACACATCATCTTCTTGCTCTTTCACAACAAACCCCTCAGGTTGTTCAACATAGATCTCCTCCTCGAGAAGACCATTTAGAAATGTTGACTTGACATCTAACTGGTACACTTTCCTACACTTTCCAACCCTTTGAGCAGCAAATAGGCCAACAGCAACCTAACTGGTACACTTTCCAACCCTTTTGAGCAGCAATAGCCAACAGCAACCTGATTGTTTCAATTCTGGCAACAGGAGCAAATGTGTCAGAAAAATCAACACCAGGGATTTGAGCATAACCTTTCACAACAAGCCTTGCTTTATGCTTGTTTATAAAGCCATCTCCATTCAGCTTTGTTATGAATACCCACTTTACTCCAATCAACTTTCTGTCATCAGGTCTTTTTACCAGTTGCCACGTTTTATTTTTTTCAATCATACTCAACTCCTCCTCCATTGCAGCTACCCATTTTTTTTATCTCTTTTTGCCTCCTGAAAATTTTCTAGGTCCAGGACTGCAATATTGCACTTCTGATAGATTTTAGAAAGTGATCTTGTGCTTCTGATAGGTGCATCATCAATCAAATCAGTTTCGGACAGCTCTAGCAACTTTAAATCTTGACTTGGAATTGTACCAGCCTGATCTCCTTTCCAATTCCATTTAGCATCTTCCATAAAATGAACATCTCTGCTTATTAGAATTTTTCTTGTATCAGGTTGAAAAACTCTATAAGCCTTTGAAACTGAACTATATCCTACAAAGATTCCAGCTTCAGCTTTTCTGTTGAGCTTGTCTCTTTTAATCTGAGGCACATAAGTGAAACACAAGCAGCCAAACACTCTTAAATTTTTTAAAAAGGGTTTGTAACCATACCAAGCCTCAAAAGGTGTCTTCCCATCAACTGCCTTTGTAGGAAGTCGGTTCAGCAGAAACACAGAAGTGTTAGCAGCCTCTACCCAGTATTCTTTTGGCAACTCCTTTTCATGAAGCAAGCACCTGACCATCTCTATCACTGTACGATTTTTACGTTCACTGAGTCCATTTTGCTGAGGAGTATATGGAGCAGTGAGTTGATGTTCAATTCCAGCCTCTTCACAGAACTCACTGAAAGTTGTAGACGTGTACTCCTTCCCATTATCAGACCTCAACATCTGAATTTTGTAGCCACTTTGTGTTTCAATCCAGTTCTTGAATTTCCAGAACACACCAGCCACTTCTGATTTGAATCTGAGAAAATATATCCAGCACATTCTATATCCAGCACATTCTACTATAATCATTTAATGAAAAGCAGATAAAATACTTACTCCCATTAAGTGAAGGAGTTCTATGAGGACTAAGCCACATTCAATATGTATCAATTGAAGCTTGTTTTATGCTTCGTCCAGGTAGGCCTTTCTTGGAAAGGAAGACCTGATTGGCTTTCCATATTGGCAAAGCCTTTGCATTTTGGCAGTTCAACTTCAAGATTTAGGCAAACCTCGAACAAAGTTCATTCTGTTTGCATATTCACCAACTACTCCCTATGAACTTGAAAATGAAACCCAGCCTTTTATAGCCACACTTCTGGCTCACTTTGTTGCCTGAGAGACTGATTGCTTTGCGCCTGTAGAAAATCTAGCTGCAAAAACTCTTCCCTTCATGCTCACTTTGAACATATCTTCATCTTGGTGATTTTTTGATTAAAGCAATGATTTTGCTCTCAAAAAAACACTTAAAACCAAAAAAACACTTTAAAACCATTTTCAAGAAGCTGACCAACACTCAGCAAATTTTGATTAATGTTAGGTACAAATAACACTTCTTGAATAAACTTTGTACATGTTGAAGTATCTACTGCAACTGTGCCTATCCCTTTCGCTGCGATATATTCTCCATTACCAATCTTTACTTTGGAAATGAATGATGAATCTAGCTCCTTGAATAGATCCCTGTCAAAGGTCATGTGGTTGGTGCAAGCACGTCAATGAGCCATTTGTCACTTGAATGACTTGCTGCAAGACAAGTAGCTACAAATAGCTGCTCCTCTTCATAATTAGCTACTTGAGCAATATTTTTCTGCTGTAGATCATCTTGAGCTACAACCTTGCTCTTGCATATTTTCTGATGATGTCCCATTTTCTGGCACTGCTCACATTTCACATCAGGTCTCCTCCAACATTTCGATGGTGGATGACCCTTTTTGTTACAGTGCTTACAAGGAGGAAAGTCAGACTTTGATGAATCTGAACCTTCCTTCTTGTTTTCTTTGTACTTCCCTTTCCCTCCTTGATTTTTTTGCACCTTTGCAGCCAATGCTCCTTCAACAGAACCTTCACTTCTCATAAAACAGAACCTTCACTTCTCATAAGCCTTCTCTGTTCTTGAGCCTGCAAAGCATGTATCAATTCTGCCAAGCCAATCTTTGACAGATCCTTAGTATTTTCCAAAGAAGAGATGGTAGCTTCAAATCTTTCCGGGACAGTAACTAGAATTTTTTGAACTATTCTTGTATCAGCAAATTCAAAACCAAATAATCGTACCTTGTTTACGAAATTGAGAAGTCTATCTGAATACTCTTTAATAGTTTCAGATTCCTTCATTTTCTGCATCTCAAATTCTCTAACCAGATTCAGCACTTGCATTCCTTTGATCTTCTCATTTCCCTCGTACTCCTTCTTCTTGAGATAGTCCATATTCAAAGGCTATTTTCAAGGTCATATTCAGTGAAAAAATTGAAGAGTGAAAACTGCAGCAAAACAAACAGCTTTTGGCCGTCGGACTTCCATTGCCTTTCCTTTCTTTGAAAATTCTTCATTTGAGCCACTTAGATTTGCAGGTAAGTGGAAGCAAACTTTGTTAGTCTTTCCTCAAACAGCCTCCCAAAGATGCATTTGGCATCCAGGAAGGCCTCCATTTGATTGCCCCAAACTTGATAAGTTTCTCCATTAACACAGGGGAGGCGCAATGGCATGAAAGAAGTTTCTTGCACTCGAAGCCTCATTGGTGAATATAGCACTCAAATTCCTCACAAGTCCCTTAAGAAAGAGGGCTCTGATACCAGTTGTGTTGGAGCAAACTAAGAAAATAACAGAGGAAAAAAAAAAGAATAATTGCAGTGTACAACATTTTTTATTAACTGCAGAATGTGCCTTAAATACAAAAAAAAAAAAAAAAAAAAAAAAAAAAAAGAAATTTCCTATATTTCAAGCTCAACCATGGAACATGTGCCTCCATGTTTTAACAACTAGCTAGAAAAAATGGAAATAATGACTGAAATGAACAGTAGAAACAAGTCAAAAACATTAACAGAAAAAATGACTGAAATGCAGTAGAACAAGTCAAAACATAACAGAAAAAGAAAAAATGCAGCAACTAAATTGGAAGTGCAGCAGCTAAGTCAACTTCTTAACAATTTTCTCAACAGCAAATCACAAGTTGTTTCTACTTTCAAGAAGTTTAAAGCTCTCGTAGGAACTCAAAGTGGCTGTAAAATCAAAACTTTGAGATCTGACAACGAGAGCGAGTATACTTTACAAGAATTTGATAAATTTTATGAAGACTCAGGCATGAATCACCAACTTACGGTGAGTTACACTTCCCATCATAACTTGTAGAAATGATAAAGCATACCAAGGAAAACTCGTTAATTTTTACACATTTTAATTATCGAGCATCATGGGATATATTATTCAAAGATTTTTGAAAAGGAATCGAGATAGTAGCCGAAGACGCGTTGCACGCCATGGGTCCATTCCTCGGCCAAGGTGAGGCAGCCAGTTTGAAGATGCGGTTGTTCTTGCTAGAAGTTTAGCACAAAATGTGTCAACAAAATCTTTTGATGTAAAAAATAATAGGCTGCAAAGTGAAGCTGTAGTAGCTATTGATAAATATTTGGAGGAAAGAAAACCGAGGCTGCTCAAACTATCATTGCAATCTTATCTAATTGGTAATTTACTAGAAACTCCATCATTGATTAAAAAGTTAATCATAAAAATGTTTCTTATGGTTCTTCTTCGGGATGAAGTTGGACATACTCAATATGATTGCGGGCCTCTTTAAAATATATGTAATAGTAATATTATTATCTAGTTGTTTCATTATATTTAAATATACTAGTCAGAACTTAAGACTTTTATTTTTAGAATTTAATCTTATATTCTTCAATTTTATCTTAGTTACACTACTTAATATTTATATTTGTGTGAAATACTTACCTACATTTGGAATATGTAATTATCGGTTAACTGCTATTTAAATATAAAGACATTATTATTCTTCCTAAAAGATACATGTGTGGCGTTAAAGCTTCTAAAAAGTTGAATAATTAGGGCTCCTTATTTTTTAAATTAATTATGTAGTTTCTCGATTTTGTTCTTGTTATACTATTTAATCTGTTTAACTTATGCTGAATTCAATAGAAGACTTAAGTAGTCTAAAGGAAATAAAATAATGGAACTATATAATTAAATTCTGAAAATAAAATTTCTGATTAGTGTATTTGAGTATAATTGGGAGACTATAGCAAAATTAACTGGTTTGGTAGTTGTTATTTATTTTAGTAGCCTTTAGAGCATTTTCAATACAACTATGGATTGTTCTTATTTATTTGCCACATCTGAAAAAATTGAAAGTTAAAAACAAAAATCTTACCTAATGTTATTGTCTATTTAGTCTGTGAGTTTGATGTATCAAGAAAAAAATACATTGTCCATCATGTTCTCTATTTTCAAAAGGTCTGTTAGACAATATGACTTAACTATTTATTCTTTTTTTCCTATTCATTCATTTTTTCTTAATTTTTTATTTCTCTTCTACATCTTCTCTCCAGCGGTTTGTTTTTAGGTCACTGTATTTAGTTATAGGTTTAATTTTAATTACATATAATTTTAAAACATTAAATACTCATCATCAGGAAATTCTAATATAATCAAAAAGCATTGAAGAACTATTTTTAAAATCTAACGTCTATAAATACACATTCAGTCACATTATCGTTCACAACTTCTATTTATTAAGGCACATCAGCCACAATCCATGGTTGCATTGGGGATGTTCTTAGTTGTTAGCTATTTGAGTAGCTTTTCATGAAATGCTAAAAGTTACATGTTATGTGGGTTAATTTTTTATAAAACGCTACCTTAACCTATAAAAGCTAGTTCAAATACTATGTTACCGAATAGTACAAAAAATAGCTTGTAGCATTTTTGCCAATCAACACGCTAAAAGATATTTAAAAAACTATTATTGAATATAGCCTAAAGGCAATATTAATTGTTTTTGATAGCTATTGACTGTTTAAGTAGCGTTTAGCTGTTTGAGTAACTTTTCATAAAATGCTAAAAGCCAACTAAGCGTTACATGATTTAACTTTTGATAAAACATTATCTTAACCTCTAAAATCTAGTCCAAACGCTATGTTGCCAAACACTATAAACAATAGCGTGTAGCGTTTTGATCAACTACTTAAAAAGTCTTTACCGAACAAAGTCTAAATACCAAATATAAAAATTCATATAATAAAATTTATTTATAAATAAATTTAAGTGTACAATTATTCCTTCCAAACATAATTGAAATTTATACTTGAAACATCACAACAAACCCACAAGAAAAAATCATAAATCAACCTTAAAACATATATAATTATGGTTGAAGGCTTAATGATGATATAATTAAATAATTAATTACTTACAGGATTCCATGACAGCCCATATACCTCGAGCAACACAAGCAACATTAAAATTGGAGAAACCAGCAGCCTTGGTGAAGCTCTCAAATTGTTTTGCAGTTCTTTCTTTGCCTCCAGGCTGCATTAACATTGTGTTGTTAAGGCTTAAAACATACTGAGAGGCTTTCGTTGTGTCTGGTTCTTCTGGCAATATTGCATTTATAATTATAAGTTTCCCATTTTTGGGCAGCACTTCATATACATTCTTCAACACTTTTATCACATTTTCATCACTCCAATTGTGACATGTATCCTGCAGAGTATATGTATGAATATTATCTAATATGTCAATAATTAATATTTATGTAGTATACAATAATCCCTTTAAAAAAAAAAAAAAAAAGGGGTCAACCACGATAGCTACAATCATAGTAATGAAAATATTATATGTTATGTCTTTATTAAATTCTATTTGTTAAGCGATATTTTTTTTTTTTATGGAACATTACAAAATGTAAAAACACAAGTTATCTTAAAAGTTACTCCCTTCATTTCAAAGAGATCGATAGTCCACTTTCTATTTATACACATAATAAAAAAATAGCAATTATTATGGCTAAAGTATAATTTTATTCATATAACTTTCCTATTATGTCATCTTAAATAACATATGAGCAATTATTATATTAAAATAATAAATAAGAATTAATGGGCGTTATTGAAAATAAGATAAAATTTTAATAAGGGTAGAAGAGACAATTTAAGAATTAACTATAATGCAAAAAAGAAAAGTGGACTATATTTAGGACAAATCAAAATTAAAAAGGAAAGATGGATTACCTTTTTAGGACGAAGAGAGTATTACAAAATAAGGCTTTAGAGTAAGTTTAATATTACAACTTAAGTATTAAATTACTTATTCCATTCTATTAAATTTGACATTTCTTTATCTTTCACAGGAATTGAGAAAATTATTGAATCACCTAAATTTTAGAAAAAAAAAAATTTAATTACTCTTAATATTAATTTAATTGAAATAAAATTTAATATAAATATCTAGACAAGAAAAAAACTGAAATAAAATAATTAATAATGTTTTGACTTTTTAAAAGTGTCATCTAAATTAAGAAGAAAAAAAAATCAAAAATTGTTAAATTTAATGAAATGTTCCAAAAAACTGTTATTTTTTTATGATACATAATATCAAGATATAAAGACAAAATAAGGGTCATATTTATCATAATTAATTTATAAAATTATTATTAAAAAAATTGTTATTTATTTATAGTATATAATACTCAAGGTATAGAGACAAAATAAGAGTCACCTTTATCATAACTGCATCTCCTTGCGGAACACTCGTTAGCATATTACCTCCAATATGTTGAATGCCTGAGTTTAAAATAAGCAAATAAAGTTATCTTTACACAAAAAATCAAAGGAAAAATTATAAAATTAGCGTCAGCAATTAATTATTGGTAATTTAATTGTAAACGCCGTGTAAGTTATTCTATATTTATGCAATTAGAAATTCATTACAATCCAAAAAATCCAAAGACTTTTTTATTTTTTGTATTTAAAGTTTATTAGGTGGCATTGTATTAAAAACAAATTAATTTCATTTGGTAACCAAAATTTGAATTATTTTCGATTTGAATCTAATTTTTAAAACTGGTTTTTTTTTATTTAATATCAATTCGAATTGGATCGATGATTATGCCTATGTTGGACTCATATAGTGATAGAGGAATCTCATAATTCAAATCTAGCCTTCATATGAAAGATTTTATAATATGTTTTAAATTACTTTTTTAAGGTAAAAAAAAAAAAGTTATTATAAAGTATTGGATGTAATTTTCAAAACTTATAATTAATATTCTAATCCGAAATATAAACCTAATAGGGAGAAAAGAAAATACAAGTACTCCTTTGATTTTTGAAATTGCTAGGAATTCTTTTTCTTTTTAAGCATGATTAGGCATAATCAGAGTTTGGTTTTAAATTGGAATCTGG
Source organism: Jatropha curcas (assembly GCF_014843425.1). The sequence goes on from NW_023591781.1 coordinate 304,717, forward strand.
TCAACAGTTTCTACTTTTAAATTGTACTCGAAGTTATGTGATTAAATGCAGAGAGAGAGTTCTTTAATGAGTATGTGCGGTGCCTTCAGCAATAGAAAGGCTTGCAGAAGGGAGACTAATCATCCACTAACCCGTGGTTTCGGCTTTAAATCATTTTTTTCTTAAAAAAAAAAAAGAAATTATGAAATAATAAAAAAATAAAGAAATTCTAATTTTTTGTTTTGTTAAAATTTTTATTATAAATCTTAAATTTTTTTATTAAACTTTTAAATTCCTTTTCAATACTATCCATTAGTTACCATTTTATCATTTTTATTCATTGATGCGGCAAAATTTTTTTAAAAAATAATATAAAATAAAAGAGATTCTGAAAAAATTGTTTAGTTTCAATTTTAAATTAAGATGAAATCGAAATCCGCACTTACAAAACTTGTCATACCTAAGCGTAATTAAGGCCAATGGTAAAATTAGAAATTTATTTTGGATTACAAAATACAAATTTTTAAAATTTAAAGGGCCGAAATGCATATTTATGCCTCTTTAGCATCAAGTTATCAAAATTATAAGTGATCTTAAATTAATTCTTTTTTTTTTGAAAAAATTAATTCAATTGATAGAATTAATTAATTAGTAGAATTTAATTGAATTAATTAGTAGAATTAGAGAGAAAGAGAGAGAGTACTATACCAGGGTAAGGTGGTGCAGTTAGGGTAACATGAGGCAGATCATAGTTAATGCCTTTGATGGAAGGATACTTAGAGATAATCATATTGAGAACCTTTCCAGTACCACCACCAACATCAACCAATGAATTGAGCCCTTCAAATCCTTTGTATCTCTGAAAAATTGCATTCATAATGAGAGGAGAAAGACCAGCCATTGCATCATTGAAAATCTTGTTAAATGCTTGGTCTTCATTCATGTACTCAAATAAAGACATCCCATGAACTCTTTTGAACATACTTCCACCTTCAAGAATTGCATCCTTCAAATTTAACCTATTTTAGTAAAATTACACAACACACAAGAGTAAATGTTTTATATTTAGAGACTAATGATAGACTACAAATAATAAAAAGAAAAAAGGTGTTTTCACTTTTTTTTTTAGCCATACCAGACCTCCATGGCGACTTTGTGAGTAGAAAGTGCAGATAAGGGAGCAAGAGAACCTCCTTCTTCTTCACTACAAGGAACAAAGAATTTGGAAGTTGGTGTTAACCCATAAAGTGTTTCAACTTGACCATCTTCTAGGGTTCGCTTAGATTGAGAAAGAAGAGAGTGGCTGGCAAAGAGAAGAAGCATCCGGTCAAGCATAGAAGGAGCTTCAGGGTTCTGTGTTGGAAGGTGAAAAGCAATATCAGTTGCAGAAAGATAAGCATTTGGTCCTGCTTTGGCTATAATACCGAAGATGTTAAGTTGGATAGCTGCCCTAAACACCATAGGAAAGATGTGAGAGGCAGAGAATAGCATCGCATTAAGGTGTGCTTCATCTTCTTCATTGATTTCATTAATGGAATTGGAATCCATTTTTGTACTCTTAAGACTATTGCTTTGTTTCAGTTTTGTTGCTTGTTTATTATAAACTTACATATATATAAAGCTAGCCAGATTAAGTCAAGTACATTTTGCATCAAATAATACAACATATTCCATGGGTACACATGGGAATATATTGTATGATTTACCCACTTGTGCCATATATACATATATATCTACGCGCACACACAAAACGAACCGAATAAAATTAAAAATTTTTATTTTAATTCGGTTCGGTTAATTAATTAATTGAAAAGTATCAACTATTACAATCAGTATAAAACGAAAGGGAAATCTCATATAATCAAAGGTAAAAACTTCAAAATGAAAGTTCTTAGATTTTGATTCAGTTTGATTAAATTAATTTTTTTAGAATAAAATTGAACCGAATTAAAATAATCAAAAATTCTAAATTTAATTTCATGGAACTAATAAATTAGAAAAACCAAACTAAATCAATTTGATTTTTTTATGAGAACTGTTTTGTGCTCATCCTTAGATGACAATGCATTCAAACAATCAGGCAAATAGAGGTCAATATCACCCCCTGTTTATTAGAAGTTGAAATTAAGATAATCAAAGAAATGTTTGTAATTAACCATGTCTGACGAGGAGAAGGTCCAAAACTGTTGTCCCAATGCACCAAAACATTTCTGTTATTTTGTATACTATCCACCATTATTATTGTTTGTTCCGAAAATCCCATTCTGGTGGGCTTTTATTCAATCCATCTCCATTAGGGTTAGGCAAAATTTGGTAAAATTAATGGAATTGATTTGTGTTAGCAATTAAGGACTACATTGTAATAAACAGTGCTGTTATAGGAATTAATAGCCTGCATAGTATTTCAATTACTTAAAACTTGTGGCTAAATGTTTATATTGCTGCTGATGTGTAAGTAGCTGAGTTGGCATTTATGGAAAAGGACAAGTAATGAGAAAATATACTCTTTTTCCTAAATACCCTTTTGTCTCGATTCTTCTCCTCTCTTTCCTTTCCTTCTTCTTCTCCCTTACTTTTCTCAGTGCTCATCTAATTTCTGGGTTACTGAACACCCTTGTTAAGCACTGCATATTGCAGTCCGTTAACAATCTGGTATCAGAGACTTGTGATTTAGATGAACCCATTATTTCCTTAGACAAAAAAACCACGATGACCAATACATCTCGTTTCCAGGCTCTTGAGGAGCGAGCTGTCTCCCTTGAGCATTCCTTGGAGGCGATTCAGGCTGAAATGCAAGGAAAATTTGAAACTCTGGAAGAAAGGCTATCTACGGCGGTGATTGAGTCTCGATCTGAGATTGACGTGGCCCAATCAACACAGAATCAAAAGATGGACGACCAACGCTTTATTTAACTGGCACCCCCAATTCAGATACCTAATAGAAATCTTCCTCCTATGAACAATGGGGATTTAACTGGCACTTATCCAAACCAAACAACCCCTCCTCCTGTAACACCTAGGGATCATACCAACGCTTTATTTACTACCTCACCCAACCATTTTCAAAGGAATCCTTGGAACAGTTCATTAAACTTGAAAATGGACTTGCCCCAATTTGATGGTACTAATCCTAAGCATTAGCTTCGTAAATGTCGTAAATATTTTCTTATTTATGGCATAAAAGAACCCAACATGATTGAACTGGCCTCATTATTTTTTTCTAATGTCCCTGATGCCTGGTTCCAAGGCTGGACTCTACGTAACCATGTAGCTAATTGGACTCAATTCTCGGAGGCATTGTGTGCTAGATTTGGGGAACTTACCCCTACAGTCCTGGCTTATCAATAGAGATTTGAATACGTCAAATCTCTCGTGCAAAAGCATAACGATGGCTTGCCAGAGGAGTATTTTATCTCATGTTTTATCAGTGGACTAAATGACCATCTTAGACCTTTAATCAAACTCCTCCACCCAATTACGTTGGTTCAGGCTTTTGAACAAGCCAAATTGCAAGAGCAGTCTATTGAGGCCCTTATGAAACACCAGAAACAATCCTTTCGCCTCATCCCACCTAAACCATTTTACCAAAACTCCCTGTCTAAAACTTACCTACTAAACCACCTGACCAAGCCTCAAATACCCAAGTACCTAAGCCAGCTGTGTTACCTTCACCACCTGCTGAGTCCCTAGACCCTATTACAAATGTGGGGATAAGTACTTTCCTGGACACATTTGTAAAAACAAACATCTACTTTCTATGAATGCATTAGAGGAGGAAATAGAGGACCAATTGCTTGAGTATGAGGAAGGGGTAGAAGAATTGGGTCAGGAAGTCACTTCACTTAGTGCAATTGAGGGTCATCTATCTCCTAATACAATTAGGATTAAGGGCACATTACATAGTCAGTCCATTGTCATTTTGGTGGATAGTGAGAGTACTCACAGTTTTATTGATGCTAAATTGGTTAAAACCCTCAACTTGAAGTTTGTCAAGACTTTTCCCCCTATCTGTCAAGTTAGCCAATGGTCAAGTCCTGGTTAGTAAACTTCAATGTCCTGACCTAGAATGGGAGATGCAAGGGCACAAATTCATATATAGTCCTGGGATATTGGAGCTAGTAGAATATCATATCACACAGTTTTATTTGACTTCATTACCCCAGCTCTTATCATACAAAAGGATAATGTGTCTTTAGAATTGAAAGGTATGACTGAATCTGGTTCCTTGAACCTTATTTCACCTAAGTCCCTCAAGAAATTACTTTGGAAGGTTGTGGTATGATAACCCAATTGTTTTCACTTTCTGCTGTTCCTATTGCCACCACTGCTCCTACAACTGAAATTTCCCTCCCATTGGAATTTCAAAAACTTTTAGATTCTTTTGAGGATGTTTTTCAAGAACCCACCTCCCTCCCTCCTCCTAGATCCCATGACCATTCTATACCTCTCCTACCCCACGCCACCCCTATTAACATCAGACCCTAAAAATACAACCACGTTAAAAAAATGAAATAGAGAAACAGGTTCAGGACATGCTCACCTCTCAATTAATTCAACCTAGCCATAGCCCCTTTGCCTCCCCAGTTCTTTTTGTCAAAAAAAAGGATAACTCTTGGAGGTTTTGCATTGACTATAAACAACTAAACTCCTTGACCATTAAGGATAAATAGCCTATCCCAATCATTGATTACTTATTAGATGAGTTGCATTCTGCATCTTACTTTTCTAAGGTTGACTTGAGGGCGAGTTATCACCAAATCAGAATGCTTGAGACTGATATTCCAAAAACTGCATTTAAAACTTACCATGGCCATTTTGAGTTTAGGGTGATACCCTTTGGGCTCACCAGTGCCCTTGCTACTTTTCAGTCTCTTATGAACAACTTTATGCTAAAATGACTAAATGTGTTTTTTGTACCCCAACCATAGAGTATATGGGACATATTATTAGTGCCAATGGTGTGGGGCTACAGACCCTAAGAAGATTGAGGCGATGGTTAACTGGCCTACACCTAAGTCACTTATGTCACTAACGGGATTTTTGGGTCTTACTGAGTGTTACAGGAAGTTTATAAAAGGGTATGGATCTATAAGTGAACCTCTCACAGACCTCTTTAAGAAAGATGCATTCATATGGAGTGACCAAGCCACTCATGCTTTTAAACTTCTTAAAACAGCCATGTCCTCAGCACCTGTATTGGCACTTCCTGATTTTAGCATTCCTTTTGTATTGGAGACTGATGCTAGTCACCTTGGGATAGGTGCAGTTTTGATGCAGAAAGATAGACCAATTGCATTTATTAGTAAACCTTTGAACAACAAACACTACCTATAAAAAGAATTGTTAGCAGTTATTAAAGCTGTTTCCTAATGAAAACACTACCTAGAACATAAACCATTTACCATCAAAACAGACCACTCCAGCCTCACCTATTTACTTCACCAAAGACTCCATAATTATGTCCAACAAAAAGGCATAACTAAGCTTCTAGTTCCCCAATACACTATACAGTATAAGAAGGGCAGTGAAAATAGAGTGGCAGATGCCCTATTAAGATATGCTCTCCCTACCTCTGAGCATCATTCTTTTCCTATTTCTGACCTTAATGCCATCAATACTGTTCAATCTTTATGGTTACAAGAAATCTCTGACAGCTATGCAGTAGACCCCACTGCTTTTGCATTAATACAACAGTTAACTGTAGCCCCCACAACTAAGCCTAACCTGTCATTTTCTGGTGGACTTTTGAAATATAAGTCCAGGATTTACATAGGGGATTCACCATTGAAACATCGGCTTTTCCTTTGCTTTCATAATTCACCTATTGGGAGGGCACTGTGGGGTTAAAGGGACACTTCACAAACAGAAGTCCTATTTTTATTGGCCTAATATGAAGCATGATATCAATACTTGGGTTTCTCACTGCCCTACTTGTCAAACATGTAAGACTGAAACAGTTCCATATCCCGGACTCTTATAGCCCCTGCCAGTACCAACTCAGGCATGGCTTCACATTTCCATGGACTTCATCGAGAAATTACCAATTTATGAGTCCAAGGATACCATTTTGGTGGTTATAGACAGGTTTTCCAAGTATGGACATTTCCTTCCCTATCTCACCCTTTTACGGCACCTAAAATTGCCAAACTCTTCCTAGATAATATTTTTAAACTTCATAGCCTTCCCCAATCCATTATATCTGATAGTGATAAAATTTTTTCCCCAATCCATTATATCTGATAGGGATAAAATTTTCACATGTTTATTCTGGTAGGAACTATTTAAATCCTTGGGAACCAAACTGAACCTTAGCACTGCTTACCACCCACAATCTGATGGCCAAACAGAGAGGCTTAATAGATGTCTAGAGACATACTTGAGATGCATGACAGTTACAAAACCACATGCTTGGTGCAAATGGCTCAGCTTAGCAAAGTGGTGGTACAATACTACCTGCCATTCTAGCCTTAAAATGACACCATTTAAGGCTCTTTATGGGTTTGATCCCCCTCAGCTTTCTCACTTATCCCCTGGATTTACCACTGCTGCCACTGTGGAGGAATGGTTGTTAGAAAGACAGCGATGTCCCATGATCTGAGAGAGAATTTGTTGAATGCTCAGAATAGGATGAAACAGTTTGCTGATAGAAATAGAATAGAAAGACACTTTGACATTGGGGACTGGGTGTACCAGAAACTACAGCCATATAGGCAAACTTCTGTGGCACTTAGAAAGAGTCTCAAACTATCAACTAAATACTATGGTCCGTTTTTGGTACTTGAGAAAGTGGGTGCTGCTGCTTATAGATTACAATTGCCTGCTGATTGTCACATACAGCCGGTGCTACTTATTTCTCAGCTAAAGAAATGTTTGGCAGCTCATCAAACTGCTACTCAATCTGATTTTGGTACGCCAGTAATTGCATCTCAGCAGGTTATGGACAACAGGGTTATTACAAGGAACAACACCTCTGTTCCTCGGGTGCTGGTTTTGTGGTAGAACATGTCTCCATTGGATTCAACTTGGGAAGATATTTCTTTCTTACAGCAGCAATTCCCAGAATTCAATCTTGGGGACAAGATTGAGCTCAAAGGAGGGGATAATGTTAGGAATTAAGGACTATACTGTGATAAACATTGCTGTAATAGGAATTAATAGCCTGCATAGTATTTCAATTACTTAAAACTTGTGGCTAAATGTTTATATGGCTGCTGATGTCTAAATAGCTGAGTAGGCATTTAAATACAGCCTATTATATTTCTAATTGTATTTATGGAAAAAGACAAGTTGTAACATCCTCTTGAGTTGAGTCGGGTTGAACCAAACCTGGTTGGGGTAGAATGGATGATAAGTGGACTTATTTGCATGGAAAGTTTAGGACTTTAATAGCCTGGCATATAGTATTTCAATTACTTTAAAATTGTGGCCTAAATGTATATGGCTGCTGAAATTGTCTAAATAGCTGGCAGTAGGCATTTAAATTACAAGGCCTATTATATTTCTAAATTGTTATTTATGAAAAGACAGTTGTAACATTCCTCTTGAGTTGAGTCGGGCTTGAACAAACTCGCGTTGAGGGTAGAATGGAATGATAAAGTGGACTTATTGGCATGGAAAGTTTAGGGACTTGTTTGCCTCCAAACATTATAGCTTGGGCTAAGTAGTTGTAAGCCTTTGTATACTTGAGGTCAACACAATATAGAGTTTACACAAGCCATAATCAACTTCTTCTAGAGTCAACCCGTTCCTATATTGTTCCTATCATTTTCACTTTCCTATTTTCCTGTTTTTCATTTTCTTCTTACGTTTCCCTTCCATTTCCTTGCACTTTTCATGCAAGTTACGCAGTAAGTCCACTCCAAGTAAGTAGAATTCCTTGACGTTATATGTTATTCACTCTTTAATTGAGTTCTATTGGAGATGAGTTATGAGAATTCTTGTGTATAGGAGAAGAAAGTTCCAAAGCTGCAGAAAAGAGAAGCTAAAACAGAGGTCAAGCTTTTTGACATCAAGGTTTGATATCTCATGTTGTTTACTAGATTCTTTGCATGTAAATTGTGTGGTGTGTTGCTAGTGAGATGATATGGTGCTTGTTGTTGAGTGAGAAGATTGGATATGTTGTGAAAACAGGGGATGGAATGACTTTATGAAACAGAGCTTTGCTGGAAATTTCACCAGCAACTTCATCTTGATTTTGACCCCAGAAAATGATGGAATTAGGAATTGTCATAGAAGAGTTATTTGTTTCTCTATGTGTTAGCTTTACATGGGCTTTTGAATCATTCAATTTGAAGTTGTATATTGATTTTGGAGTTAGCTATTGAGAGTTTATGGCCAAAGAACACAGGACTGGCAAGAATCCACGTCGATCGCTCGCGCCATTACTGAGAAAGCAAGTCGCGTCGCCGATTTTTCGCGATTTCCTATTGCGCGCTCGCGACTTGAGTCAGGTAGCTCTCTGACTCTCAATTGCACAACTCGCGCTCGCGAGGATCACATGCACGGTCGCAACTTTGGCCAGAAGCTCTCTGACTCTCAGTGTGCGCATCTCGCGCTCGCGAATCACACAAGCGCGCTCGCGACGTGTGCTGCGCGGTCGCGACTTGAGCCAGAAAACCCTCTGACTCTCAAATGCATTTCTTGCGCTCGCGAGGTTTGAAGACGCGCTCGCGACTTCTCTCTGGGAAGCATCTCGCACTCGCGACTTGGAATGTCGCGCTCGCGACTGATGCTTTACACTGACATTAATCAGGATGCACAAGTCGCGCTCGCGGACTTTCACATACGCAGTCGCGACTTTGTGCGTGACACTCTTTTGCCTTCAATTGCTATGTAATCACATTCCTTTGCAATCAACAATTGCATGCCCATCCAATCATTTTACAAACAAAAATTACAACATGAAGAACATGCGATTAAAAACAACATGTAAGCATTTATATGGTGTGAAATTCAAATCATATATGATACAATATGGACGTTTGTGGGAACCATTTATTGTGCTATTGTGTTACATTTGTTGAAACATGCTAATCTTTACAGCTCCATTGAGGTTAGGTCAGAAACCCATGTGATAAGGCTATGTCAGCGACATAGTAATAGCAAGACTGCCGGCCCATTACAGATTTGGAACTCGGGTACAGGCAAAGGGGGGGTCGTTGAGGTGGATATGATTGAAACCGCTGCGGTTTGCAAAATCCGGTTAGGGGCACCAAAACGGACAATATGCATAGAAGCGAATCCGGGTTCGGGCCAATCATAGCTACAGTTATAATCCAGTTCATACAGTTTATACTTATCACTTCGGTTTCACTATAAACCTTATGGAGCCATTCAGATATCTTGATCACAACATTTCATGAATTATACAGGAATTATAAAAACAGTACAAAAGATAATCTAAGATTATCCATGAAAGTATTCATAAGTGCCTCGTGAGCTCTATATGTTGCCATATATGTTTCCCACTGGTCCCTCGTTCGTTCATATATGTATGTGATCTTACTTTCAATTGTTTCTTTTATTGTTCTGACGATATCCACCTGAGCATTACTTTGCCTCAGCGACCGTTTACCTGTTTAACTCTGCCAGGTTTTGAGACTGGTCCACTAGCGGAGTTCCGCGTACAAAAACTGCTGCAGCTTTCCATCTGTAGCAAGACTCCGGCTCTCTCAGGCGGTAAAGAAAACCTCATTTTGTTTTCTTTCTATGGCATGTACCAGGGCACACAGTGGCGGCCCATTTCCATATTTGCTAACACTTGTACTCATGGTTTCGTTAAAATTACATTATTTTTGTACAACAATCACAGCATGTTGATTATATTCACATCAACAGTATGTTCTTCAGCACTGCTCAAGGACCCATAACAGGTCAACCAGTCTCCACTGTAGCCATCTCGATCAGTATGTTTTCAGCATGTCAGACCATACAGTCAACCAGTTTGTAGCATCTCGACTCGGTTCATTCGGGTTTACGGGTGGACCGGGAAAGGGTGTTACACAAGTAATGAGAAAATATACTCTTTTTCCTAATTTCCCTTTTGTCTCGATTCTTCTCCTCTTTCCTTTCCTTCTTCTTCTCCCTTACTTTTCGCAGTGCCCATCTAATTTCTCGGTTATCAACCCTCGTTAAGCACTGCATGTTGCAGTCCCTTAACAATTTAGTTCATTTTGATTTAATTTTTTTTAAATATATGCAGTTCAATTTAATTTTTATTACATTAAAAAATAAGGCTAAATTCTACAAAAGAAAAAACAAAAAGCTAAAAGGTAAAACAAACCAAATCAATTACATTCTATTTGGTTCGGCTCAGTTTCTGGCGGTTTAAAAAGCCACCTACAAACGCTTGCATTTTGTATTCTCATCACTTCGATTCGGTTCTTTAGTTCAAAAAATTTCGATTCATTAAATTCAGCGAATGTCCACCCCACCCCTAAATACTCTCTGCCTGAACTTGGTTACTTCAGGCAAAACACATTTCAAAGCTCTCAAACAATGCAAATTCAGATAAAATTTAAAAAGACAATTTGCCAAAAAGAATCCAATCACAATGCCAATCGGGCTACAGAAATAGAAAAATAGTAATAGTAATATTAATAAGAGGTACAAGTGAATTTGAAGAATCTACACCAAGAATTTATCATACATGCTTCTTATCCATCAAAATTTGTTACAAACCAATCTTGATATCCAACTATTATGGAAGAATTAATAGGATCCAAAATACAGAGGTAAAAGAAACATTTGAAATAATGGTAGAAAAGGTATTGGGTGTATAGCTTGGCCTCAAAATAGAACAAAGAATATAGAATGGAATGAGTACTATGAAGAAGCTTAAAGAAGATCGTCATCGACTACTACACAGAGACGTATTTAAGAGAGACTTTTGCAGAAAATATTACCTCATCGTCCCCCAAAAAAAAAAAAAAAAATTTTGCTCAGAAATATTTACCTCTATCGTCCCCCAAAAAAAAAAAATAAAAAAATGTTTAAACAAGTCTTTTTCTAATCCACTTGTATGTTGCTTTTTCCTTAACGTTCAAAATTTCAAAATTGATGATGGTAATCGACAATCTAGCACTCAAAAAAAAAAAAAAAAAAAATGTTAAACAAGTCTTCTATCCACTGTATGTGCTTTTTCCTTAACGTTCAAATTTCAAAATTTGATGAGGTAATCGACAACTAGCACTCGTGTAACATTCTGGGGGCTTTAGAGGACTTACCGTCATCAATCGATAATTCTGCATGCAGCCAAGAATAATGTACAGAAATAGGCTATCAGCGAAAGAAATGTTATCTTGCGCAATTCATTCTATTGCTTGTTGACGAAGAGTATGTCGCTTCTCATCAGACCTATGACGAAACAACTTCGCTATGGCTCTTCTCTCGCAATCCTGCAACATAAAAAGTTAAAAGGAAAAAAAACAAAATTAAAAGATTAATAATAATAATAATAATAATACAAACTACAACTTGGTTTCCTTGGGCTATCGTTTAGGCAATAGAGAGAAAATTGTGGCCAACTGGCAGTGACAAATCCAGAAAATTTTTATATATATTCAATCAATGTATTTCCATTAGGGGTACTCTTATAAATTCAGTGGGTGCAAATACATAAATACCTATAATATCCTAGGTAAATTTATAATGTCAGTGGAGTAAAGTGACCCCATTAGCCATATAATGGATTCACCCCTGCCAACTAGTAACATATGCTACTAACATTGTTATGGAGATAAAATTCAGTAGAATTTTTCACCTTGAACATGTTAAGATAAAATGGTTTCCCAGGATTCATCCTTTTCAATTTCTGGTATGTATATGCAAAACTCAGTTGATCACGAGGAGTAAAGCGATCAACCTCATTGAACCAAAGACAAGAGAAAAGATTTGACATTGGAGTGTGTGCTCTCACAATTAAGGACCCTTCTGGTACATCTGTAGAAAGTACAATAACGTCTTGTTAAATAAAGGTGGAGAAAGTGAATCCATGTCATGAATTGCACAAGAAAATAAAGAGAGAAAATCTTACTGCTCGGAAGAAGTTTGTTTGGGTCAGAGGCATTGAACTTTTTCAGTCCATCAGCCTGGTAGAAAGTAAATTGCTCATCTATTACAGTATGATTATACTTGTTAAGCCTCTTGTTCTGTGCAACCTCTTCCCATACGCAATGGCGATCATAGTGATTAGAAATGGCATATTCATGACCTTTACGCCATAGAAAATACTCCAGAACAAGTAGAGGGTCAAGTTGAAGACGCAATTTGCTATCCAACCAGATCGAATACCTGAATATTTATATGCAAAAGTTTAAGATACAAGTGATGCAGCTTGTTTGCATGGAATCCTGCTTATCCAGAAAGTTAATGATTTCGCTGAGCATGCCACAAAAGTGTTCTGTATATAAGTCAGATAGAAATGTGCATTTGAGTCTATGCACTATACCAATACAAAAAGAACCAGAAAGAGCCCCTGGAATAGAACAGTGGTGGGAGGAGCATGTTTCTGGGATACATGCTATTCCACAACAGATACACATGTACATATATATATTTTTTTTAAAGGCAATTCATCTTTCTTTAGTCTTTCTTCTTCTTCTTCTTCTTCTCAAACTTTATTTTCAGATACTGAATTTTTCTCCCTAATGACTATATAACTTTCAGCCTTTAAAACTTCCTTCTTCCTAATTCTTCATCCCATCTATCGTTTTCAGCCAGAAACTTTTTCCAGTTTTCTCCACGATTAGATTTTCTCAAGGTTTAGAACTTTATATTGAGAACTATTTCCTTTACATAATATATTAGTAGGTAACTTTTTTAATAATTTTGGGCTTCCCTCATTGTTTTTGCACTTTGCACTTTTAACAATGGGGCATCATTTTGAATGCGCCTTGCGCTTTTAACTACCTAGATTCTGAATGCATAGAATAAATAGGTTTGACCTCCAAGGACATACAGGAAATACCCAGAACAAACCAAAATGGAGTATCCAATTACACTATTCTCCAGTTAGATTTCTGTCAGAGCATACTCTACAGAAATCACAACAGAGAGCCCAAAAATATGGTTTCAGTTAACAGAGTCAAACACAGCCCCATCCAAAATAGGCACATTCAATGTTATCTCATACTCCTTCATTTCAGGTATCGCCTCATAAATGTCTATAAAGGGTGAAACCCCATTAATGATAAAGGTGCAACTTTTCCTTAAGGCACCAGACAGAAAGAGAGAGAGAGAGAGAGAGAGGAGTCTGATACACAATCACTCTCCAAATCTCTCAATAAGTCTCTATTCAGCAAAAATTCCTAAGAATTAGATGCAATCTCAATTCACTTTGTGATTCTACATCTGCTAAAAAGTCTCACGAGTTGTTCCTAAATCTCCAAGAATTTAATGCTGTTGTTGGTTACTTTCTTTTTTTCCAATTTTTTTAAGGCTGTCATGTGAATATATAGCTTAAAATTGTATGCCAGCAATAGAAACAACACTAAAAAATAATTATAATACACAGGGCATTTCAAAATTGTGTACAAGACAAAGTCTAATTCTCACCTAGCAGAAGGGAAAAGCCGGTGTGGCAATAATTTTGGAATTTTGCCCACCCTCCGCATATCAGTATATGGTAGATTCTTCACTACCACAATCTTCCATAAACCAATAAAACCTGCTCTATCTGGCATTTGGCCTTCTGAAGAAACTGTTTGCAGAGTAACTTCATCCATGAACAAAACAAAGCAGACATTTTTCTTTGATACACGAGTGACCTGAGAAGGGAGAACAATTCATGACTAATATGGAGTACAACATGCACATATCACAGGATCATATGATAAATTTGTCCTTACGAATTATAGAAAACATAATACAAGATCAAGTGACTGTATGGTAAAGAAAAGTAAGGGGAACAAAAAGAGAAGGAAAATGCAAGGACACATGTTAAACAAGATATACAACATAGGAGGCTGTCAAATAGAAAGCTTAAGTGTCCAAGATTCTATGATCTTCACCTAATTTATACCTTCAATTGTTCTTAGGATACCTAAATATCATACAAGATATCAGTGTTATCCTAAACAAAATAGGAGAAGTTTTTCAACCTGCTGGACGACCATACATCAGCACAACATATTACAGGAGCTTTGCTCGGGAGATAGCAAAAAAATTACAATATCTCAGAAGTATTTGTTTATTACACATGCAATCACAGATTTACAGCTATAAAATAGAAAGTATAAAAACCTCGAAATTAAAAAAAAAAAAAAAAAAAGGTTATGTAGAATATACTATACATACAGCATATAATAATATTGAAAATGGCCAAAGAGAGAACATGTGCAGTCTCATTTATATGGAATGTTTGCCGCATACTAAGTATGATATTTCCCATTAATGCCATTTCCTCTTCAATGCATTATATTCTCACATAAACCACAATTCTGAATCTCATAAAGCACTCTATAGGACACAAATCTTAGTTATCACTCTGTTCTAGCAGTCTTTCAATTTCCAATCTTCAATCCAGTACTCGTCTTTCTGTTCTTAATTCATGGATCCAAACTGCTGTAAAAGAGACCGAACCGGTTTTCAGACCTATGCCCTAAGGTGCCAGATTCCTTAATAGTACTTGAATCAATCCAGAATCCTTCCCATAAAATTGATTCCCCGCCAAGAGGAAAAAAAAAAAACAAAAGAAATAATAACTAGTAAAGAAGTAAACAGAGAAGTAGGCCTATGGCAACATAGAAGGGTATAACAAACCATTCAAGGAGATAAGAGTAATAAACTCTTAAAATTCTAGAAAAAACTTCTAAAACAAATTAACTTCTATCCAAATGTTAAATTTTTGAATTGAATTGTGGACATATGTGCAGAAAAATGATGCAACAAGTCAATCCCCTCATCTCAAAACGATATTTAGGCATCAAGAAAATAGCAGATATTACACGCATGAAAGACAATTTACTTGGGATGGAAACGCAGCAGCATTATGCAGAAACCCATTTTCAAAATTAAAAAGAAATCAGTATACAGATACGGAGTATGCTTTTTCTGCCCTTTGCCCACCCCCACCCTAACACCAACAACTTTACACAATAATTAGTGCCAGTTCCTCGATCAAGGTTTCAACTGATGACATTAAAGCAAATTCTGCCAAGATTCCAGATACTGGTTTTCAAAATGCTAGAGATAGGAAGATTTCTATTCACAAAAAATAGGTGCTTCAAATGTTTTTCCTACATATACAAGTGATTGTCCATGGTGAACAAATGCATCATCAAGCATAAAAATGATATGGCAGCAAGAGTTATTGAAGCAAAAAATACACCAAAGGTTTTTGTACTCAATTTTACCAACACAAGTCAATCATACCATTTTACCAGCAGGTGACCTCAAGCGATCTGAATTTCCAAAGATACAGGAGATTACAGCAATGTGGCATCTACTGATATAATTAGCATCATCTTCAGCCAAATCAAATCCTGTACTTGGGGACCCTTCAGGACCTTTGACAAAGCCACAATTTACTTTTTGATCATGTACCAAAAATGAATCTTCACGTTCTTGCCAGGTCTGATGCCCAGCAAATCTGGGCTCCCATTCTTCCTCCTCATTTGGCTTGTCCTCCCTTTCAACATACTGCAATGAAAATCTTGCAAATTTCCGACTTTCAAAAGGCTCCACAAGTTGTGTGGTAGAATTTAGAAACTTCATTTCACACCCCCCTGTCAACCAAGAGACGTCAGAATGTGAAAATATATGCATAGAAAAACAATTTAAAACATAAAAGAGACTAGAAGACCAAAAATTTTTCAAGTCGTGTATGATAAAACCTTCCATGATGAAATATCATAACAAAAGAAGCAGAAACATAATCCGAGTACATCAATAGTGAATAGTACACACAATAAGAATACAAAATTAAAAACACAGAGACAGAGTTGCAAGTGTGCGAGAGCACAGCACATGTTGAGACCATTGGGACAGAGATCAGGTTCTCCTTGCAGAACCAGCTAGTTGAACAGCTAAAACAATCAACCAGGCATTTAGAAACACAAATAAACTCCTCAACCAGTTTCTTCCAAAGATGGTCTACTCTAAGAGACTTCCAGATTTTATTATTAAAATCAGACAATCAACTCTGCATTTGGACCAGGGCATGAGCTCACAAACTCACTCACTTTAAGTCAATCAAAAGCAGTATTGTTAGAGGTTTCTTAATTAAAGCACTCAATAAATTCAGGCCATAGTATGATCTCTTGATACAAAATTTTGGCCTTTGATATCCTAGTGGGTCTTGCTCTCAATTTTTCAATAGACGATTCACCTTTAATCTCCTTCCCAGAAACATCACTCCAAGGGATACAAATCATGGATCATAAGAGCTTTTCCCTTTCAGTGAAAGTCTATTTTCCCTTTGATCTTCCATTTTGAATGTCAAAGAGTTGCCATCTTTCTTCATTTTTTTTTTTTTGGGACAAATTTCCATGTGTGTCTACATATTGTTCTTATTGATCAAATTCCAGAAACATATTTCCATGAATCTATTACCAATATCAATACTCTGGTCCCCCTGTTAAAACAGAAATCAAATTCCTTCCTGGATCACGAGAAGGTCACCCCAAATAGATTAGTTGACAATTTGGGAGTAGAATTCTAGTACCCTCAAGCGTTATCAAAATTTACCATCAAGCATGCCTAAAATTTATATACTTTACATAAGTGCAAGCTGATTCATATAAACTTCATTATGGTAAACACTACATCAATATTGAAATTGGAAAATTACAAACATGCATTGTAAGCAATCTAATTGGACCAACATAATAATATAAATTTCCAAAAAGTGTTAAGAGACTTAGGGGTCGTTTGTTGTGCCTTATCGACAGCTTTTTGGACCTTCATCGTACTCGTTTAGACAACAATGAAATAAGCTTGTTTGTCTGAGCTAAACTAGTAAGCTACTACTCTGAATTTGCAAGCCAAACTTTGTCTAAACGAAAAAATCTTCTTTTAAGAACTAATTCAATAAGCTATACAACTTAGTAGATGAAAAGACAAAATTGCTCCCTATAATTATAAAATTATATCATATACTCCTTCTTAATCATTCAGCAATCAGCTCTTGATACCAATTCTTTTGATACCAATTCTTAATCATTCAGCTCAATAAGTTGTTAATACAAAAGAATTTACCCAAACAAACAACTCCTTAATATCCCACAATACCAGGTAAAACAGTTTCGTCTTAACAACTCAAGTCCCTGACCTGAGGACCACCAATAAAACAACACAGAATGTATAAATATGTACTGCAAATGTGAAAGTAGGGTGGGGGATGGCTAAGGCTAGTTGACTAGGTCATTTTGGCTGCTATTGAGTGTTTATAAGAATTCATGTCATTGACATAAGGTTAAACTTTATTCTTTAAATAAGTTCTCTGTGCGGAGGCTTATGTATGTAGGGGTCATAAATGCATTTTTCTTTAAGGTTAGCTTGCATAACTGAAGCAGCTGTCTTCACCATCTCTAAGTTGTGAATCAAGGGGATGACTATTTGCAGCATAAATTTAACTGTGATGCATCCCATCCTTCCAAAGCAATATGCATGACTATATGCAAAATCAAGTTTTATATGTTTTAGATACCAAAAAGCAAGACCTAACCCCACTGCTTCTCACTGCCCAACTGAGGTTTACAGAAAAGCTCTCAAGTAACTAATTAAGCCTAAACAAGAGGAAAATGCAGGCATACAAGAAAAAAAAGACTAAATAAGAGCAGTACACCAAGAAATCTCAGTCTGCTCCACCTGTTTAATATAAGAAATTAATTTTTACTAAGAAATTTGTTGCATCAAGGACAATGAGACAATGAGGTATCCTTATGGTTTGCTCTTCATCATTAAGTCCATATTAAGTGTGAAACTTCTTTAATGAAAACTCCTTTTTATAAACCTATAACTGCAGTAAGGAAGATGCAGTTTCATCCAGTGTACTTCAAACTCCTTCATGTTTTTGGCTCATGTCCTAGGTATTCCATCCATTATGAATGACATGTAGCATAGATAAACTGTGTTCAAAATAAAATACAAAATGAAGCCAACAAAAAAATAAATACCTGCACACATTAGTTAACAAAATGGAAATATGCTCAAACCCACTAAAATTTTTTCCAGAAAGTTGCTATGTGATCAAAGTAGCAACAGATGCTTCTTCATAACTATTCTTTCCAGGGAAAATCAACATTTCCAGAAGCACAAAGCCATATTTAACCAAGGAAAACTGATTTCAATTGAGATTAAGGCATCAGATGTGCATATCCGTAGTACCATGAAAAAAGGAGGAGGAGGAGGAGGAGGAGGGGTGGAGAGAGGGACGAAAATTACCAGAAAATTTCCGGCGCCTAGGTTTTCTTTTTGATTCCGACTGCGATTTAGTTGTATACTGACTGCCACTAGAACGAACATGTCGAGAATTATTGTCAACATTACCCAAAGTTCTGGACTTCATAGGCTTCTCTAACATATCCTCAGATACTTCCCGATTTCCCTTGTCAATATTTTGCACCTTAGTTTCAGCATCATGGACATTAGAGAATTCTTTATCATCTTCACCATGGGATATGCCTATAACAGTGTGGCCCCCACTGTCATGTTCAGAATCATCATAATCCTCTGCATGAAAATCATGGGAATCTATACCATCATCATACTCGTTATCAGTATCAATTGCCTCATTCTGCTCTCCATGATCCTCATCATCAAGTGCCCGATTTTTAATGTCATTTCCCTTTCTTGATTGGCCAGCATTCTTTAGAGAGGCCTCATACTCTGCCTCATACCTTTTCAATTCTTTACGGCCATCTTCATTGTACAATCCAACTCCTCTTCGATCTAAACTGTCAGAAGCATCATATTGAGAAGCCTTTTCCTGTACATTCTTCACATTTGCTAGAACATAACCCTTTTCCACAGATTCATCCTGAACTTCCTTACTATCATGATCCACATCATCCATATTATAATCTACATCCCTTCTTCTATCATCCTTGTCCCAATACCTAGAATCCCGTCCATGCCCCACAGAACCTTGGCCAAACCCAAGCACTCTAAAGTTATCGGTCCGTGTAACATTGGTGAGAAAATCAAGGTCAGTCTTCATCTCATCATCATCAACACTATGAACATTTATTTCTGCACCAGTACAGGCATCATCATTATGTTTGTATGAGTTACAGAGACTGATAGGGGGGTAAAAAAAATAAATAAATAAATAAATAAAGGAACAAATGACCTAGTTATACCAATATGGAAAATCCATACATGTCTATAATTGAAAATTCCAAACAAAGTAAAAAGGCCAAGCCGGCACAATTCATTGCACTAAACACAATGCACTTGCTAAATGAAAGCAGCTCGAAATAGTGATTATAGTTTATATCCCACACGTCAGGCTACTATACTGGTTGGTTAAGATGAATTTTCCAATTAAGCTCCATTTTGAAAAATACTGCAGCAAGGAAAGGACTAAACAGTCTCATTATCATGCATTTTATTACTTCTTTTCCCCCTCTTATGTGTTTCTCAGGTTTTAATCACAGGTTTGTTAGTATTTGACATTCGAATTAACAAAAATGAGAAGTAGAATCTCAAAATTTTAGAACCAAAAAACTTAACAGAAATTCGATCTAACAAAAAAGGAAGAAACTAGAAAACAAACGCGTAATGTCAATGTAGCTAACAAACCTAAACGACATAAAATGCCTATTCACTGATTCAAATTAAGCTACCTTTTCTTCAATAAACCAAAAACTAACTCCAATTTCAAATTTCACTCTCTATCTTATTTTCCTACACTTTCTCAACAACCAAACAACAAAAGCAACAAAAAAGAGAAAAAAAAAATCAACTAACCAACCTTTATTATCCTTGGAGAGGTAATAGTACGCTAAAACAGTGACAACGAGCACAACACAGAGAAAAACAATGACCGCACCGATCGAGAAGCTAGTATTTCTGCCTTTATCGGATCGACCAGATCGGCGAACCCGAACCGGCTTATACTGCTGCTGCGGCGGCGAAGGAGAAGCACGAATCCCAACGGCGACATGATCCGACGTGCCGTTTGAGTAATGGTGTCCAGATTGCCTGTACTGCGCCATTTCTTCTACACATTCATTGTTGTAGAAATGTGTATATCGTCTATGTAGAGGTTGTGTATAGATATAGAGAGGAAATGGGAGAGAGATTTTAGGTGTCTGGTCTGCAAGAGGAGAAAGAGAAGGATATAGACTTGGAATTTGATGTTTGATTGATTTTTTTAATTATTTTTGTGTTTATTTTTTAATATAAAGATCGGAAAAGAGAGAGAAAGGGCTCGACCGGCGATGAAGTTGCCGGTGGTGGAGGTTCGTTTAATCATTATTTCCAAATTTCTACGTGGGGATTGAGTAATGTGAAAATCCAATAATAACCCTATACAGTTGTACCCGATTTGACACTTGACTTTCTTAGGATAATTAGTTTATTTAATGATCGCGACTGATTATTTGGTTAAATAGTAATTTTATTTACTGATGATATGGACGTTGTCTTTGGCATCGTTTCAAGTTCACGCGTTTGTTGCCTTTTATTTGAGATCGTTTAGGTGTGAAACGGAAACAAAATGTATTTGTTCTCGAATGATTCGATAGTCTCTCATGTGCGACTATATGCTTTGTGAAGCTAATGAGTATGGAATAATTTCTTTTAAATATCTTTTCTTTGTTTCATTTAAATATCTTTGCCCAAAAAATGGAGTAGAAAGCTATTATTATCTGTGTTTTATAATACTTATCACATTTAAAATTTCACGTCCCTTAACAAAACTATTAAATTTATCTAAATTACAATAAATTGTTAAGTAAATTGATTATATTACTGTTAATTTAATACTAATTCTCTAATAAAATCATTAAATTGAAGTAATAATTATTGATTATATATAAAGGGTAAGTATGAAAAAAAAGATTTATTACTCCTTAAAACTTCAAATGTGACAAGTATTTTAAAACAAACTATTTTTTCAAATGTGATAAATATTATGGATCAGAGGTAGTATCTCAAATCCTCGAGAAAAATTCATTACATTGTAGACATTTAATTTGGATCATTTTTTAGTTCAGTGATGATAATCAATAAATTTTGCTAATGAATGATGGATAATATATAATAGACAATGAACGAAATATTATATCTCAATCAGTTGCTTCCTACTTTTATCATACACCTCATTCAGCCTTGTATATTGTTTGATGACTTAGAGGGGTGGACTCGTTTGCTTGGAAATTCTCTTCCATGAGATGTTTTTCTGTAAGTTCTACTTATGAAAATAGTTTAAATCATTTTACCTCTCAAATTGTGAAAATGAATTTGGTCTATTCGAGTTCAATAGAGGGTTTCCTTATGGGAAGTAGGCCATGGGAAAATCATGTGCAATGATCAGCAGAGAAGAGAGGATGAGAACTGTGTATTTGAGGTAACCTCAGGTAAAGTGTTAGTGTTGTGGTTTATTGTTGGTCCAAAGGGAATAGAGATTGATCTAGACAAAATCAAGGCAATTTAGGAAATGGAACCGCCTAATACAGAGAAGCGAGTGAGAAATTTTCTGGAAAAACTTCAATATATTAGTAGGTTCATGTCAAAGTTGTCCATCGTATGTGATCTAATTTTTAAGCTATTAAGGAAAGATCAGCCAGTCAAGTGGAACGATCATTGTCAGATAGCTTTTGATAAGATCAAGAACTATTTGTCAAGTCTCCCGATTTTGTGCCCACCTAAACCAGGGAACCCATTAATATTATACTCGATCGACAGTGGAAGATTCGAAAATTGGCGCCATGTTAGCACAAGCTGATGAAGCGAGTGTTGAGAAGGCAATTCACTACTTAAGCAAGAAGCTTCTTCCATATGAACAGAAATATAACTTGATCGAAAGAACTTGCTTAGCTATGGTTTGGAACACTAGAAAACTTCATCATTATTTTCAGTCTTATAAAGTAATAGCGGTTTCCAAAATAGATCCAGTTAAGTACTTATATGGAACACCATCATTGGTGGGGAAATTAGCAAGGTGGTTAATCCTATTAGAAGAATTTGTCATTGAATATGCTATAAAGAAGACCGTCAAAGGATGAGCAGTTGCAGATTTTCTCGCAGCATATCCAGTTGAAGACGATGAACGGTGGGAAATTGATTCCCTGATGAGCATTTGAACTTAATGGAAAAGAAAGGATAAAAGCTCTACTTTGATGGGTCAGCTCACATTAAGGGAGCAGGAGTAGGCGTCTTGCTAGAATCTCCACAGGGTGAAGTTATCCCAATGTTGAAAAGGTTGCGATTTGCAGTTATGAATAACATGGCAGAATATGAAGCTTGTTTATAACATGGCAAGCTAAAGCCTTGAATAACATGGCAGAACATGGCAGAATAACATGGCTGATTGTCGTCCAGGCCGAAGAAGTCGAGGTCATTGGTGATTCGAAGTTGGTGATCGAGCATGCTAAAGGAAATTGGGAAGTCAAAAAAGACAGGCTAAAGCCTTATATTGATTATTTACATGTTGTTATTCAAAAATTCATAAAAGTAACCTTCACACACACTGGCAGAATGAATAACAGAGTTCCAGATGCTTTGGCAAATTTAGCATCAGCTTGGGAAGAAATATCATCTATGCATAAGAAGCCTTTTGTAATGTCTTCGGGTAACATCCCGTGCTCTAAAGGAGAACGGATTATGGATATAGAATAACATGGCTGATTGGTCGTCCAGGCCGAAGAAGTCGAGGTCATTGGTGATTCGAAGTCTGGTTGCATCGAGCATGCTAAAGGAAATTGGGAAGTCAAAAAGAACAGGCTTAAAGCCTTATATTCGGATTATTTACATGTTGTTATTCAAAATTCATAAAAAGTAACCTTCACCACACCAACTGGCCAAGAATGAATAACCGAGTTTCGCAGATGCTTTGGCAAATTTAGCATCAGCTTGGGAAAGAATATCAATCTATGCATAAGAAGCCTTTTGTAATGTCTTGGGTAACATCCCGGTCGCTCTAAAGGAGAACGGATTTGGATCATTGGACAGATGATCAGGCCATGGTTTCATAAATATTTCTTACAATGGAAGCACCGAGAGAGTTTATCTTGATTCGAAGCGCTACTGGAGATGACCAAACGAGCCTTTTTTGGCAAATTTAGCATCAGCTTGGGAAGAAATATCATCTATGCATAAGAAGCCTTTTGTAATGTCTTCGGGTAACATCCCGTGCTCTAAAGGAGAACGGATTATGGATATTGAGAAAGATGATCAGCCATGGTTTCATAATATTCTACAATGGAAGACCGAGAGAGTTATCTTGATTCAGCTACTGGAGATGACAAACGAGCCTTAAAATGCTTGACACTACAATTTGCAGTATTAGATGGTCAGCTTTACAAGAGAATGCCAGATGGTGTATTGTTAAGATGTGTATTGATGAAGAGAGCTGAGGAAATAATGGAATAGATTCACGCAGAAGTTTGCGACACTCATATGAACAGAAAAGCTTTAGCAAAGAAGATTCTTAGACAGGGGTTCTTCTGGTTGATAATAAAAAGGGATTATATTTCTTTCGTGAAAAGGTGTTCGAATGTCAAATTCACGAAGACCCGAGTCATATTCCACTATTAGAATTACATCCATATATTTTGCCATGGCCTTTTGCAACTTGGAGAATATATATTATTGGCAAAATCTCACCACCAACATCCAATGGACACGAGTTCATCATGGTGGCAGTAGACTATCAAGAAAATATTAAAGAAAATGGCCGAGAATCATCAAGATTTGGCTGGAAAATTGAAGTATGCTTTGTGGAGTTAAAAGACCACCACCAAATCTGTCAATGGGGCAACTTCTTATTCTTTGATTTATATAATGGAAGTTGTTTTACCAACTGAGACAAAAGTGCAGTCCTTACGCATAATGATGGAATCCAGAATTCTAGAATGTTAATAGACCGAAAGCCTTTATTAAGAGTTAACTCTCTTAGATGAGAAAAGGCTTAATGCTACATTTATGGATCAGCTATACAAAAGGAGAATGACTAAGCACTTCAATAAAGAGTCAATCCAAAGCTACTCAGAGTAGGAGATTTGGTCCTGAAGTAGATGAAGCCGAACATTCATGACCTAATGGGAAAATTCAAGCCTAATTGGGAAGGTCTGTTTTTGATGAAGAAGATGTTTCCAAAAGGAGCAATGAAGTTGTCAAATCTAGAATGCAATGAGTTTATAGAGCCAGTCAACTTAGACAGGTTGAAGAAATTTTATGTATAAGACGAAACATTTATGGCAAAGCCCAATTAATTGAACTCACCTTTTGTGCTTTTATTAACTCTAAAGCTTATCATGAAAAGTTTGTCATTGTGCAAATTATGCAAATTTGCATTGTGGATAAGGAATAAAAGGAACTATCTCAAACATTTTCAAGCAAAAGGCATTCATTCATAATTAGTGTATGCATTTGTAAATAAATTGCATTGTTAATAATTGTCTAGTACATATCATTAAAAAGCAGGATAAAGGCATCTATTTGTCAGGTCCTAATAAGAATCTAGATGTCAGAAGATCAACCGACTCAGAATCAGCTCCGACTTAAGAATAAGTTTGCAGCCACAAGTGGTATAAGGAAGAGGATGAAGTGTCGACTGCATCAGAAATGGGGACAGTGGTATGACTGGGCTAGGTGGCAATAAAATGGGATATAAACCTCTGCGTGATCAGCCCGCCTGCGAATCGAGTATAATCAGAGACAACCTGATGACGACCATACTGCCTAGCCACGCGACTAGGGTAATAAGCAATCGCCGTAGTCAGTCCACACAGGGGTACGCAGAGCATATATGAAGAGATTGTGACTCGCTCTATATACACCAAGGGCAAGTCCATCTGACGCCTTCAGTAGTAATATCCTAAAAAATTGTTGTCTAGTCCTTGACGGTATCTCCAGTCAAGTGGTGGTGGCACCGGACAAAAACTCTTGGCATGTACTCATACATCAAGTGATCTGAAGGTGGGTCCATCACTTGAAGCTTCTTATAACCCCTTAACTGCAAATGCATACAAACAAAGGAAAAGGAAAAAAAAAAGGGCTCGTTAAGTCGAAAACTTGTAAGGGCGGCTTAAGTAAAAATTAGAGCATAAAATAATAATAATAATAATAAATAAAATGCATTTACCTATAGTAGAAGCGGACTTCCTATTAGGACAAGCTCCGAGTCTGAATCCCGAGCATATTCTCCTACCCAAATCAATGTTTCAGTGAGAATAAGCAAAAACGGCGTGCATCACTTGCCATATTTTCAACTATAGGTACTAGCCGAAGGCTGCCATAACCGTCAATACCACTTAACAGGAGATACTAGCTCAGAATATAGAAACAAACTAGTGGAGCCCAATACAGACTAGTACGGTCCATCTCTAAAGCGCGCTCTACTAGCGGTGGCAGGGGCACGACATGAACTCCAAGCTCATAAGAGAGTATCTCATAAGCCAAAAAGCCAAACATTGGAAGAATCAATGAAGCTGGGTTAATTCCTAGCGAGGCACCACAGGAATCTCTTTAATTACTGGTATTCTACCAGAAATGATACTGAACTCTTCAAATATTGAATAGATCTCGAAGTTGTTGTATTGGAATAAGTTATTTGAATGATCAAAATGGTTTATTAATCATTGCAATAATCCGGGTTGGACCCGAAATGTTACAAAATAACTCATCCCATCTAACTCAAATGGTGCAAGTGAATCTCAATCTTCCCAAGTTAGACTGCGGAACAATCCTTCAAAAGTAAGGTCTGGTGCCTAACACCTTCCTATGATCATAGCTAACTCCCCTACCCAGTTTCTGGTTAAAATCGAATTAGTCATTTCTTTCATTAAATTTTCCCTAAAGAGGGTGGCGACTCCAAAAATAAAGTTCTTACCAAAGTATGAGCTATTTTTACAAAAACCTCTTTTTGAAAAATAAGTTCACTTTTCTGAGGATGTTAAAATGGTCTAATAAGAGAAAACCATTTAATAAATTAAAATAAACCAAGCCGTTTTTCCTTTAGTCATTTGCAAAATGGCTAGAGATCACCTTCCCTCCATCCTCGATCATTTTCCCCCACTTTGATGATATTTTGCTTTTTAAGCAAAATGTCATTAAAGTCTAAATTAGATGCGCAAGTAAGAAATCCTTACTTGACGGTTGTGAATTTGCCATGTCTTGGTGAGACAAGCGGGTGTCCTTTGGACCAGATCTCATTCTTTGAATGACTTAGATGGAAGAAGTGCACTATTTTGGTAGCTTTGCTGGTTAGATGTGCCAATTTTGGCAAAAACTCAATGAAAGAATTGCACATGATGGTGGTTGACGTCTTTTATGAATGAATGCGCTCTTGTGGCGGCTTTGATTTAGGATGCGTCACTTTGGACGAGTGTCTCACTCCACTTTGGACAGGTGCGTTCTTTAAACGACTTGGTCTGAAATGCGTCAGTTTGGACAGGTGTCACTTTCGACAAGTGCATTTTTTGAATGAATTGATTTGAAGATGCATCACTTTTAATATATCTGCATGAAGCAACTTTGCTAACAAGGAAATAAAGGCCTTTGGCCAATTATGGTTAGTACCACAAGTTTCGTTATTATGCCCGAAAAAATGTTTTCGTGTGAAAATGCGTGACTGTGCACAAAAATTTGAATTTGCATGACTTTGCACAAAAATTTATGAAATTATTGAAAACCATGTTGTGGCACTCAAAATGAGGAATGTATTACCTGTTAGCCTACTTATGACCAGCAGTGATGTCCTTGCTTAGGTGGCGAGCTGTGTCGGGTTGTCAGCTAAGCATATGAGCTAGATTGTAGCTGATGGGCTAGACGCTATAGTTGGGCCTAAGAAGCTCAAAAACTTATATAAAGGTGGAAAGAACCTTTTAGGTTCCACTTTCATCCTTTCTGCTTAAACTTTCTTGGAAATTCTCTGAATCTCCGTCTTATTTCGAATCGACGTGGCTGCCAAAAACGTTGCGCACTGGATTCCCAAGGGCATTGTCATAGATCCTGTGGCTTGGGAACTGAGCATTAGCCTTCGATTGTGGGAGATTTTGCCCACCGCGGGCAATTCAATCAGCATTCGGCTGGATTTGTCTAAGCACCTCTGCTGGGGCAATACCAAGGTTAACCTAAGCTCTCCTTACTTTTTCTTTTCATTTTTCTGCATGAGGAACACTGGAAACACAAAAATAATAGGTTAGGAACTGAGATTTAAGTTAGACCTTTACCTGTTTGGCTCGATTTGCAACTGTGGTGTGTCGCTGTGGCATGTGCTATTGTTATTGAGGCATGTGCCACTACTTATCAACAACTAGGTATGGCATGACAGACATTGCTAATGGTGTGCGCCACTGTACTAGTGCCTGGCGCCACTAGTTGGCAGATGAGTCTCTTTTAAATTTCTCTTTATCTTGCAAAGAAGAACACGTGTACATTTTTGTGTCTGGAACTTATTAATTGATATACTTACGTTAGTTTGTTTTGTAGAAGAGCATTTCTGTCACGACCCATCACCACGGCCAGAACGGCACTAAGGCCCAGGTAAGCTTAAGGCCCCCGAGGCCCGTAGTAAGCCTGAACTACTAAAATTCAACTATCTCAAAATGAATTCCAAACACTTAGCCCATAATACCATGCATAATAAACCTCAAATTTATATTATATCTCGGCCCTGAACTTAACATCTTAAATATTTCATAAACCGGGCCAACTTTGTAAAACATTAGATTTATAATAAGGGTTAGTTAATTCATACTATCACATAAGTGAATAATTAAATATCCCTAGAGGTTCATTGTTTACAATCCCACAACTGTGGAGTCATTAATAGTTAGATACAAATAGATTCTTATGCATATAGTTACATGACAAAATAATTACTAAACTAGAAAAATTTCTTTCTAGCTCTGCGGTGAAGAAACAGAGCTTTACCGGGATTAGAGGAATCTACTTCCTGAAAAATTGAATAAGTTATGTGAGTTTATAAGGAATACTAATTAATGTAAAACACACATATTCACACAAATGTGCAAATATTTCAATCCAGTCATCCGACTAGTTATATGCTCACGCAGACAGTCACACAAATGG
Organism: Jatropha curcas; assembly: GCF_014843425.1. Next base: position 332,899 of record NW_023591781.1, read on the forward strand.
CATCACAAAAACACTCACAATTATTAACATCTTCACATATTCACATCACGTGAAAATTGGTCTGTGGGGTCACCGAAACCTCCAATGAGCCGTCCTCCCATATGGCTCATCCTCTCATGACGTGTGCACTAGGGAGCCGATCCCCATACATGGCCGACCGGTCTAATCCTTACTTACCAGCCCTCTCATTGTGTTTCCATTCTCTCTTTTCTTTGTGGGGTTCACCGAAACCTCCAATGAGGCCGCCTTCCATATGGCTCATCCTCTCATGAACGTGTGCACTAGGTGAGCCGATCCCCAGTACAGGATGGCCGACCGGTCTAATCCTTACTTACCAGCGCACTCTTTCATTTGTGTTTCCATTCTCTCTTTTTCTTTTCATACCAACAGACGTCACCCTGAGGTTTCTATATCATCATATCATAATTATACCATATCATATCATCAGGTGCACAAGGGGCACCGATCTTGGCATACCTGGTCGACGTCAAAATCCCCATATTTCATCAATTTCCAGATCGTCTAGACCTTGTGACCCACTTCATCCAACTCCACAAAACAAGCATAGCAGACGGTCAAATCCCATATTTTCATCATTTCCAGGATCGTCCTCACAAAATCATGTTGACCCACTTCATCCCAACTCCACACAAACAAAGCATAGCAGTGTCACAACAAAAATAATCAAACAATGCAATTAATCACAAGTATATCAAACAATTAAATATCACAATGCAAATGCACAATTAAACATTCATATTCAAATACAAAAAATATAGGAATATTAATTAACAATATAATATAATAATTAATTCTTGGAAAATAAATCAATAATAATAAAAATAAATAAGAACCTTATTTTGATTATATCAAGTTAAAGAATTAATCTAAATAAACCTATTAACTTAATTATTAATTATAAGTAGCCTAGATTCTATCGAGATTTCGGCAGAACCTCCCCTAAAACATGACTAAACCAAAATTCAACAATACGTTTTCAAAGCCCATGCTTCGGACAAATTCAAGACAACTAACCCCGTCCACCATAACCATTATTCATTCATCTACTCATTTACTCAATTCACACAGCCCATCCATTGGGTAATCAATCAAATTTAGTACCCATCCTCCTTCAACTTCAACCATAAATTTACAAATCGGTTCCAATAATATTCATATAAGTTATTTAATAAATCATAAGCTAACTAAATTAATAGCTTTATGGTAATTAATTTGTTAAGCTGTTAAAACTTACTTTAACAATATCTAATTATAACTACTACCTATTTAAATTCGATTCTTATGTCAATATCGAAAGTGGTTAGGCCTTCCAAATCTTGGTTAATCAAAACTTCGCATCTAACCATTAACTGACTAAAACTCGTCTTACTTTTCTTATACACAACCAACTAGTTTTAGACTAATGATCATCTAATTAACTAACTAACTAATTCTAATTTATCTTTCTCATCAAATCACCTAATTATAATTATAATTATAATTATAATTCATGTAGTTTATTTGATAATGTTCAAAATTAATTTGCAACTACATTATACCAATTAACTAATTCCTAGCAAGGATTATATTTGATTAATTATTTATTCGAATTCAATTTAATCAATTAATAGTTTTAAATTTTGAATTTATAATAAAAAAGGGGAAATAGGTCTTAGGGCGTACCGGTCGAAAATCAAATGACGTTTCCATGATCCGCACGAGGTGAGAAGGATTCTGCCTCTTGGGGCCCGCCGGATTGTCGCTGGTCGATTGCTGGACCGCCGCCGCCACCACCATGCATGACGACGATGATTCGACGACGATCTGTATGTATGCAAAGGTGATTTCTCAATAAAACCCAAATCGGAGATTTGAAGCCTAATCAGTAGTCCTTACTACATTTTTTAGTTTATAAAAAAATGTCAACGTCCCTAATGGAGTTGCCAGCTGTAAGCCCCCTCCCAAGCGCCATGGGAAAGATCCAAAGGACAAAGTCTAACCAAACTGGCCCATTGGTCAGTTCATCATGGAAACTGGTAGGACTCCTTACGGTTCTTTTTTTTTATTTGAATTAGGTTAGATTGTTTATCAAATTATGGCTCGGTTTAGCGCTTAAGTGATGTCGGGTTGGCTCTTTGGAGTGCTTTGACTGAGTGTGGTGTGTTTAGAGTTGCCACCTTAATTTTTTTGTTTTCGGGGAAAATATAAGGTAAAAAACCCCGTGTTTGACTTCATTTACCTTTTTTAGGATAAAAGCACTAGCCTCAAATTATTGGGTCGGGGACTAGATTTTCAGCTTCTTTTCGAATGAATCAATGGTTTGGGTATTTAATTGAGAAATCAAAATTAGTGTTTTGCATGAATGTCAGACTATCGATGCATGATCATACTTATAATGCATGGCAATTTTTTTTTTTTTTTTTTTTTTTTACCTGCAATACAAAACACCAAAAAAAAGAAAATAATGGTTTAAGGATGGGAGAACAAAATGAAAAATATAAGTAATAAAAGAAAATAAAATAAAAATTTGCAAAGGAAGAGAAAGAAAACTTGTGGGTTGCCTCCCATTAGCGTTTTGTTTAAAGTCTTTAAACTCGACTTTTGAGAAGTTTATCAAATAATGGCATTCGCCCATAGTATGTATCATGTAGTATCACACATGGGTCTTGGTTGAAGATGCCCTCAAGATTGGCTAGGTTGAAAAAATTTATGCTCGTCCTGAATCGGGCTTTACATGCCAGATGGACCGAGTTTAAAGCATGCAATGTACCAGATGGATCGGACTTAAAGCCATGTAATGTGTCGGACGGGGACCCGTGCGTGGACAGGTTTATTCAGGGCCAGATTAAACCAGCTTTTAATTGACAAATATCGGAGTTTAGTAATTTATACCCCTAGGATAAGGGGTCAAGAGGTTGGGAGTTGCAAGGGGTGGCTTCAGAGTTTTCACGGTGAAAAAGGACCAAAAAAGAGATCGAGTCTTCCTCCAAATTAAAGCTAAGGATGGGCACAATGACCCTAATATAGTCTTATGATAGTGTTAATTAAACGATTTATTAATTAATTTTAAATTAATAATAATTAATTCATAATTAATAAGCTTAGTCTAAGGAAAGATCAAAAGTTGTGATTGAAAGTCGAATGATCGACTTTTGAGGAACTTTTGAGAACCAAAGCGGGCCTTCACTTCAACTAAGGAAGAAGAGCAAAGGTCGAACTATATTGGCCTTTAGAATCTTTCACGGGAGGGAGAAAAGTAGAGTCATTTGATCGCTTGAGGAAAGCGGCTCAATCAAGCAACAAAAGGTGCTTTGAAATAAGGGAGAGAAGTGCCTTTTATAGGCTAAGGGGGCTGCTGCGGCCAAAAACACGGCAGTACCAATTGTCCTCTAAATTTGGTACTGATGTGCTCCAAATTGGTAACGATTGAGGTGCTCAGTTGTTGCTGGATTGGTAGCAATCTAGGGCTGGATCAATGCCCTGCTAGGGGCAGGTGGGTGCTGATCAGGGCAAAATTACTGCTGCTACCCCTTGACCTTTATTTTTAGGGTTTTTGGATTCGGGAGTTCGTCGAGGCTCTAAATTTGACGCTTCCGATCGAGCTGATTCTACATGCCGTTGAAAAACCATGGCAGAAATTTTTCTGAATTTCAGATGCTGAAATCATGGTCAAACACTACTTCATATTTTCATGAAGTTTGTTTTCTGACCAAAATTATATAATATAGTAATATTATAGAATTTCACATTCTACTAATGACAAACATCAAGTAAAGGTGAAAGATTGATTATCTGCATAGCTAACATAAGAGATGAGAAAGCAGATGACACCACACATGAGATATTTGTGTGTTCTCATATTTTTCTCAATTTGGTGTTATATCCTAATAATGGTATGTTGTTTTTAATTTCAATTCATATCAGGGAGAGTATATATAATGCCTAAATCAAGGTGCTTGAGTTGGTTATAATAATGATGTAATCCTATAAATTATGAGGAAAAAAATACAGTAAACCAAAAATAAATATTGGCCATTGGATATATATATATATATATATATATATATATATATTATATATATATATATATATATATATTATATATATATATATAATCGTTTTCTTTTAATAATATGGTATAATTATTAATTGTATTTCTTATTTTAAAAAGCTTGAAACAACTCTATATATCGTTTTCTTTTATAATATGGTATAATTATTAATTGTATTTCTTATTTTAAAAGCTTGAACAACTCTATTTGGTAGTAATTTTAATTTTTCTTATTGTAAACCACACATTTGAGAATTAATATTCAAAACAAGTTGATGGAAAAAAAATTATTTTTTGTAATTTTTATTGACAAGAAATTTAATAAATTGAAAATTAAGTACTAATGAGTATTACAAGTACTAGAAGATACTTATGAGAAAGGGGCAATTATATATTCCAAAATTAGATTAATCTCATTTAAAATGTGTGTGAGATATTAGTAAAAATAAAATAAAAAAGATGTGGAAATACTCATAAGAAATAAAAAATAAATAGTGTAAATTAATATTATTTAACAATACTGAATCTTTTTGAAGTAACAACTGAATGTTTAAAGTATTTAGTATAAATTTTAAACTAAAAATATGGAGTTATTATCATTGTTGGAGCTTTATAGTTTAAATTAGTAGAATTTTATTTGATTTTGAATTTAATAAGGTATACATTGCATGTGATTAACCAAAGAAAATAAAATAAGAATTATAATTAGAAATTGTTAGTTTCTTTTATTTTAGAAGAAATCAAATTAGAAATTTTATTAAGAGAAAATTGTATATAAATATGAGATAAAGATCAATATATTTTTATATTTTTGTACAACCGGTTTAATAATAAACTACTTATACAAAGAATAAAAACACAATCTTAATTAATTTGAAGTATCGGATTGAGTTGACACAACATAATATATATGTCATAGGCTGTCACTTACTCCACTTGGTGGCTTTTCATGTCCATTGTTCGACTCCATAGTTATTCTACAAGTCTCATCTGATTACTTTCAAATTTATTCCTTTTATTAGAGAGGAAATATGCACTTCTCCATCTGATTACCTTCAAATTTATTCTTTCTATTAGAAAGGAGATATGCACTTGTTTCTGCATAAATGCCCCAATAATAAAATACCATGGAAAAAATCACTATAATTGTGATAATAATAACTCAAAACTAGATATGAGAACAAAATCCTAACATATGGAGAAATGTATTTAATATAACTCAAATATGATAATAATAACAAAATCCTAATATAACTCAGATTTATATCAAAAGATATAAATATGAAGATTATTTGAAAAAAATAACAAAAAAATAAAAGAAGTGAACACTGGTGGATTTCATTAGTGGCCACTTATAAAAAAATAAAAGAGAGCTTTTACATTTTTTAAGTGTTAGTTCTTATACTTAGTTTTTTGAAGAGCCATTCAGAATGCTAACTACTACAAAATGTTTTTTCTATTTCCAAGTATATTTATTAAGTTATTTTTCTTTCTATTACTCCTGTAATTTTTTTCATAAGAAATATTCTAAAGGAAAGTCTAGAAAATTGTTGCTTGCAAACTAATTTTGTGCGTATCTTGGAAATGATTTGCCATAATCTTGCAAAAAAATATTATGGGGCAAACATTTTAATTTTAAAGAAAGCGGTTTTTCATATCAACAAAGAGCTGGTTGTGTTGATAAACGACTTCAATTTCAATAAGAATGAGAATATAAGTTTGATTTTCGAAAAGTGCCACAGTCCGAGGGGATTATGCCTCTAGTTCTACCAAAAAAAAGAAAGCATTCTCATATCATGAATTAAGTATTAAATCAATTTTAAGGTAATGGTAATAATGCAGCCTGGTTTAGAGATAGCAATTAAAATTATGAATTAAGAATTTCTACAGTTAAATAAATTTGATATATATAACCTTCTGCACCAAAACCTGATGATATTAAAGAAATCAAACAAGGAATAAATGAGAAGATGATGATTTTATGTATTGATGTCATCTTTTTAATTTAATGACATGTCATTTTTACTTCTATGATATCTCCAAATGAGATTTGGACTACATTAGATACTATGTAACAATACGTAAGAACAAGGTGTTGATCTCTTTTTTTTTTTTTTTTTTTTTTTTTTTTTTTTTTGATCTCTTTTTTTTTTTTTTTTTTTTTTTTTTTTTTTCAATTATTTATATTGGTGGAAATTGTTTTCAATTCTAAACTAAGTGCATGTGATAAGGTAAAATTTATAGGTTTTTTAATATAAGTTTTTGTTTAGATTTAGTAAGTTTTTATTACTTTAATTTGATTTTAAATCACTTTTAGTATAATTTTGTTTCAAAAGCTTCCTTTGATCTTTAAATCCGCTTGATCTAAGAGGGAAAATTGTAGTGAATTATTTGGCGCGGGAAAAGGAACTTTAGAATTACAAGGCACTCAGCTTCTAGCACGCCCAGCCGTGTCTAGAAGGCACAACCGTGCTAGAAACCAAAGAGACCAAAGAAGAGACAGGAAGAGAGCACTGGCCAGGGTGTTGTCAAAGGCACGACTGTGTCAAAAGGCACGACCGTGCTACAATGAGGCCAGGGCGTGTCAAGCATAGCACGCCCATGGCAACTCTAGGCAGACTTCCAGTGCATAGCACGCCCTGCCTGTGTTTTTTAGCACGCCCGTGCCTCAGTGCTTCACTAGCCAAGACTTCCAGTCTAAAGCACACCCAGCCCGTGTCATGAAGCACGCCCGTGCTGCCCAGGCGGAACCAACGAGAATTTAATACGCAAATCAAGCCTTTTTTCACATGGGCCGACTTCAGGGAGTTTCCTAAACACACTAAACAAGACCTGGACCTATTCTAGGAGAAAAAGGAGTCCTAATCAAGAAGAAATCACAAACAGTACGATCTTCTATTAAAAGGTTTTATAGAAGATTTTGCACTAAATAAGGATTCTATTTCCTAAAAGGAGTCAGACTTACCTTCAGGAGCTCTATATAAAGAGGGGAACTTCTCAGTGCAAAGGATCTCGTTTTTTGTCTTATTTTCTACATAATTCTCTCTCTCTAAAAGACTTCAAGCATCCAAGATCCGTGCCAAGAATCAAGGAAGCCATCCATACAGCTGTGATTTAGTTTTTATTTCTAAACTCTTCTTCTTATTTTTCTTTTCATTATTATCTTTAAGTATGATGAATGATTTAAACATGAATGAGTTTTATTTAATTACTATGTCCAGCTAAACTTTTATACTAGGGATTTGATGTAACTTAATTCTTGCTAATTTAATTCGATTCCAGGCTTATAAATATTAGATTTATTTTTCTTTGTTCTTGTTATAACTTATTATTGTGCTTAAGGGCTTCCAGGCAGGAAAATTTCCCCTGATTTGATTCATTCTCAATAATCACATTCGGGAGAAGGGTTATTTGATATGAAAAAAAGATAATAATTTACTGAGAATAATAACTTTGATTGGTGGAAACATATGGTTTGACTCAAGGGGGTCTTCATAAGTTAATAAATTATTAAGTTGTGAATTCACAAAAACAACCATAAAACCTAATGATCTTGAATTTATGTTTAATTTCACTATTAGATAGGTAATTAAATTGGATTAGAATAGCTAAACAATAAACGGGAGAGCTTGTTAGTAAACCTTAGGGTTGTTTCTCCTACTTGAACAATTAAACTTGATTAATGCAACAATAGAATAAGCTGGATAGGAATTTGAATGAAATCAAAATTCCCTAGTTATTTTAATCCTTTAATTTCCTTTCACCTGAATTTTGTGTCTTGATCTCCTTTTGTTTTTTTACTTTTAAATTTATTTACTTTACAGCGAACTTCCTTTATCATCGTCTAAATATAATAGGTTAACATAATTTTGGTAATTGATATTTTGGTAATTGATAAACAATCCCTGTGGATACGATACTTTCTTACTCTATATTACTTGTTGCGATTTCGTATACTTGCGAAAATAGCTGTCAAGTATTTTGATAAGTGTAAATTTTATAGTGTTTTTAATATAGTGTTTGTTAGAATTTTAGTAAGTTTTTATTACTTTAATTTGATTTTAAATCACTTTTAGTATAATTGTGTTCAAAACCTTCCTTGATCTTTAATCCGCTTCATCTAAGAGAAAATTGTAGGAATTTGGAGCGAAAAAGAACTTTAGAATACAAGGCACTCAGCTTCTAGCACGCCCAGGCCGTGCTAGAAGGCACAGAAACCAAAGAGACAAAGAAGAGACAGAAGAGAGGCACGGCCAGGGTGTGTCAAAAAGGCACAGACCGTGCTACAAATGAGGCCAGGCATGTTTAAGCATAGCACGCCCATGGAAACTCTTAGGCAGGACTTCCAGTGCATAGCACGCCCTGCCTGTGCTTTTAGCACGCCCGTGCGCTTCAGTGCTTCACTAGTCCGTGCTATCTAGCCAACACCCCGTTGCCTCAACTTAGCCAAGACTTCCAGGTCTAAAGCACACCCAGCCCGTGTCATGAAGCACGCCCGTGGCTGCCCAGGCTGGAACCAGCCGAAGAATTTAATACGCAAATCAAGCCTTTTCTTCACATGGGCGACTTCAGCGGAGGTTCCTAAAACACACTAAACAAGGACCACACACTAAATAAGACCTGGACCTATTCTTGAAGAAAAAGGAGTCCTAATCAAGAAGAAATCAAGAGCCTAAACAGTTATGATCTCCTATAAAGGATTTTTTACTAAATAAGGATTCTATTTCCTAAAAGGAGTCAGACTTGCCTTCAGGACCTCTATATAAAGAAAGGAACTTCTCATAGCAAAGGATCTGGTTTTTTGTACACTCCTTTACATAATTCTCTTCTTCTCAAAGATTTCAAGCTTCAAATAATTGTGCTAAGATTCAAGGAAGCCATCAACATAGTTGTGATATAGTTTTTATTCTAATCTTGTTTCTTTCTTTATTATTGTCTTTAAATATTGATGAATGATCAAGTATGATTTGAGTTTAATTTAATTACTATGTCTTAGCTAAAACTTTGTATTACTAGGGATTTTGATGTAAATTTAATTCGATCCAGCCTTTATAATAATTAGATTTATTTTTTCTTTATTCTTGTCTCTACTAAACTATTATTGTTGCTTTATTATTGTGCTTAATGCTTCCAGGCAGAAAATTTCCCCTGGATTGAGTTATTTCAATAATCACATTCGGGAGAAGGGTTATTGATATGAAAAAAATAATAATTTACTTGAGAATAATAACTTGATGCGGAAGCTATATGGTTTGACTCAAGGGGGGTTTTCGTAAGTTAATAAGGTATTAAGTTGTGAACTCACAAAACAACCATAAAACCTAATGATCTGATTTATGTTTAATTTTACTATTAAAAGATAGGTAATTAAACTGGATTATAGCTAACAATAAATCGGGAGAGCTTGTTAGTAACCTTAGGGTTGTTTTCTCCTACTTGAACAATTAAACTTGATTAATGAACTAATAGAATAGGCTGGATGGAATTAAATGAAATCAAATTCCCTAGTAGCTTAATCCCCTGATTTCTTTTCACCTAAATTTTGTGTTTAATCTCTTTTACTTTGAATTTTATTTACTTTACAGCGAATTCCTTTCATCATCGTCTAAATAATAATAGGTTAACATAATTTTGGTAATTGAGAAACAATCCCTATGGATACGATACTTTCTTACTCTATATTACTTGTTGCGATTTCGTACACTTGCGAAAACCGCTGTCAAGTTTTTGGCGCTGTTGCCAGGGATTGGCGTATCAATATCAATACGAATTACCCTGTTATTAATTTAGACACTCTTTCATTTTTATTTAATTTTCTTTTAAGTGCTGTTAATTTTCTCTTAAGAAGTATTCCAGGTGTTTTATGCAAAGAAGATCAAGGAAAACTGAACCTCTAATCTTTGATCCGGAAATTGAAAGAACCTTTCGAAGGCACAACGCTGCAAGAAAAGCACGAGAAATAAAACTCGATCAACAAGCAGACATGGCCAACGAAAACGAAAACGAGAATGAAAACATAGTCAGGCCACCACTTCAACATCCGGTCCGTACCTTAAGGGATTATACAACACCTAATCTGAATGGGACAACCTCAAGTATTACAAGACCTAGGATAGAAGCTAATAACTTTGAGATTAAACCCACAATTATCCAAATGCTATCTACCTCGATCCAATATGGGGGGTTGCCTAGTGAAGATCCTTATGTGAAGGATCCTAATGCTCACATCACCAAATTTTTTGGAATTTGTGACACATTCGAAGACAAATTGGTGGTTTCTGAAGATTGCATCAAATTAAGACTTTTTCCCATTCACTCTTAGGGATTAAAGCTAGGCATGGTTACAAATCATGTCCGCTGGAAGTTTTACAACATGGGATGACATTAGCTCAAAATTTTCTAGCTTAAATTCTTTTCCATCCTCAAAAAACCACCAATTGCGGCGAATGAGATTACATTGACGATTTGCTCATGCATGATCAAGAGAGTTTATGAAGCTTAGGAAAGATTGCAAGGTACTTGCTAAGAAAGTGCCGCATCACGAGTTTGCCTCAAGTGGGTTACAAGGTAACTAACTTTCTATTAAATGCTCTTATCTCCTAGTATTAAAATCACTTTAGATGCAGCTTGGGCAGGGTGGATCTCTTTTGAAAGAAAGGTATTGATTTGAAGCATATGAGTTGAATTAGAAGGAGATGGCAAGCAACAGCCACTACCAAACATAATAACCTGAAAGAAGAAGAACTGCAGGAGTCTAAGAATAGACTCGCAATTACAGACTTAATGCCAAGTAGATTAACATGGTAAGAAATTGGACATGTTAATACTACCCTGTGAATGCTGTTATGCAAAAATTTGTTGATAGGTGCAATGGACACATGGAAATTGGGGGAATGCCATCATGGACTCTTTAAAGTCCACAAACTTTGGAGCCAAGTGAACTATGTGAATGAATCAAGGAAGAAGAATTAACCCTTATTCAAATTCATATGATAACAGGTTAGGAAATCTCCTAATCTATCCTATGGGGTAATCCTAACATGCCTTGAATGGCACACCAGGTTTCCACCTCACAGAAAAATCTCATGACGACCTCCTCACTGCTCTTTCCAAATCACACATGGAATTCATGAATGAAACTAGAGAGAACCATAAAATCCAGCAGGCTGCAATAAGGAATTTAGAAATCCAATTGGGACAATTTGCAAACATGATGGCATCTCGACCTCAAGGTACGTTACCTAGCAATACTGAAAAGAATCCCAAAGAACAAGTGTAGGCTATTACCTTGTGGAGCGGCAAACAATTAGATGAACCACCAAGGAAAGAAAAGGAAGAAAAAGAACAGCCAAAGGTGCCTATCATTGACGTAGAAGAACAAGAAAAGGTAAAACCCTATGTTCCTCCTATTCCCTTTCCCCAAAGATTAAAGAAAGCACAAGATGACAAGAGCTTCCTCAAGTTTTTCTGGATGTGTTTAAGAAGCTTCAAATCAATATTCCTTTTGCTGAAGCTCTTGCTCAAATGCCTAGCTATGCTAAATTCCTAAAAGATATCTTGAGTAAGAAACGAAAAATTGATGATCAAGGAACGATAATGTTAACGGAGGAGTGCAGTGCAATTATCCAAAACAAATTGCCTCCAAAGTTAAAAGATCCAGCAAGTTTTTCTATCCCTTGTAACATTGGTAATCTTGACTTTGAAAAGGCTTTGGCGAATTTAGGTGCTAGCATTAGTCTTATGTCATATGAAGTTTTTAAGATGCTAGGTATGGGAGAGCTCAAACCAACAAGGATGTCTTTGCAATTAGCAGATCGTTCAATTAAATATCCTATATCCTAGAGGTTGTAGATCAATTAAATATCCTAGAGGGATTGTAGAAGACGTGCTTGTAAAGGTAGGTATATTCATCTTTCCTGTTGATTTTGTTATCCTTGACATCGATGAAGACAGGGAAGGATCTCTAATCCTGGGACGACCTTTTCTTGCAACTGCAAGGGCATTAATAGATGTCTATGAAGGTAAGTTGACTCTAAGAGTTGGACAGGAAGAAATTGTGTTTGATGTACTTAAATCTTGTAAGCTTCCTATGGATCATGGAGACTGTTTTAGAATTGATGTTGTTGATGAATGTGTGAAGACTGGAGAACACTTTGCATGTCGAAAATAACCATTAATGAATCAAGCATCATGAATAAAAAGAAAATGAACCACCTAATCTAGAACTGAAACAACTTCCACCTCATTTAAAACATGCATTCTTAGGTGAGAACCATTCTTTCCCTGTTATTATTTCTTCTCACTTAACGCTTGATCAAGAAGAGAGGTTGTTGCAGGTTCTACGAAGACATAAGAGAGCACTAGGGTGGTCTATCTCGGATCTACAAGGAATAAGCCTAAGTGTGTGTATGCATAAAATCTTGATGGAAGAAGACTACAAACCTTCAATCGAGCATCAAAGGTGATTGAATCCAAACATGAAGGAGGTAGTCAAGGCAATCATCAGACTCCTAGATGCCGGTATCATTTATCCGATTTCAGACAGTAATTGGGTAAGCCCTGTCCAAGTTGTTCCAAAGAAGGGAGGCCTGTCCAAGTTGTTCCAAAGAAGGGAGGTATGACTGTTATTTTTAATGAAAACAATGAATTAATCCCCACAAGAACAGTCACAGGTTGGCGTGTGTCTATAGATTATAGAAAATTAAATAAAGCAACACGCAAAGATCACTTTCCCCTTCCCTTTATTGATCAAATGCTTGAAAGGCTTACAGGATATCCTTTTTATTGTTTCTTAGATGGCTATTCAGGGTACTTCCAAATAGCTATAGCCCCTGAAGACCAAGAGAAAACTACATTCACTTGTCCTTATGGCACTTTTGCCTATAGGAGAATGCCTTTTGGGCTATGCAATGCCCCTATGCCTGCAACCTTTAAGGTGCATGATGTCCATCTTTTCTGATAATGGTGGAAAAATTTATTGAATATTTCATGGATGATTTTTCTGTATTTGGTTCTTCCTTCGATGCATGCTTCATAATTTATCTTTAGTGATTGGCAACGATTGAAGATACTAACCTTTGTGTTAAATTGGGAAAAATGTCATTCATGGTTAGTGAAGGTATTGTCCTAGGCATAAAATCTCTCAAAAGGGAATGAAGTAGACAAGGCAGAAAATTGCGGGTAATTGAAAAACTACCTCCCCCTCAGTGAAGGGCATAAGAAGTTTTCTTGGGCATGCAGGGTTTTACAGGAGGTATTCATAAGGGATTTCTCAAAAATCACTAAACCTCTTTGCAATCTACTAGTTAAAGATGTTCCTTTTGAATTTAACAAAGATTGTTTAGATGCTTTTAATAGGTTAAAGAAGGAGTTAATCTCAGCCCCGATCATCACCACACCAGATTGGACTTCACCCTTTGAACTCATGTGTGATGCTAGTGATCTGCTGTAGGAGCTGTTCTCGGACAAAGAAAAGACAGGAAGTTGCATGTTATCTATTATGCAAGTCGCACATTGAATGATGCACAATTAAATTATGCAACTACGGAAAAGGAGCTGCTAGCTATTGTTTTTGCTTTGACAAATTTTTTTGCTATTTGACAATTCAGGGCATATCTAATTGGAGCTAAAACAATAGTCTAACACAGATCATTCCGCCATTAAAATTACTTTGCTGGAGAAGAAAGATGCAAGGCCGAGACTCATTCGTTGGTAACTTCTTATGCCAAGAGTTTGAACCTCGAAATTCCGCGACAAAAAAGGGTAACCGAGAACCTCGTTGCTTGACCATCTTTTCCCAGGCTTGAATTGGGGGGGAAATACAAGGAGCTACAAGAATCATAAAAGCTTTCCTTCATGAGGCAAATCTGTCTAGTTAGCATGCTGCAAACCCCCTGGTAACGATGACAATAGTTTAATTATGCTTGTTTGCAAATTCCTTCTCCAAATTTTTCTTTACCAACAAAGGAAAAATTTTTTCATGATATCAAGAATTTTTACTATTGGGAGGAGCCATTTTTTGTTCAGGTTATTGCACAGTGATCAGCTTTTCAGGAGATGTATACCGGAAATTGAAATAGAAAGTGTCCTTAAATTCTGTCATTCAATGGAATGTGGAGGTCACTTTGGAGCCAGCAAAACAGATGCGCATATACTAGAAAGTGGTTTGTATTGGCCTAATCTCTTTAAAGATGCTTATAATTATGTTCGTCTTTGTCATCATTGTCAAAGGTTAGGTAACATTTCGAAGAGACATGAGATGCCCCTAAATAGCATCCTTGAAGTTGAAATCTACAACGTATGGGGTTTGGACTTCATGGGACCTTTTCCACCATCATGTTCAAATCAATACATTCTAGTGGCGGTGGATTATGTGTCAAAGTGGGTAGAGGCTGTTGCTCTTCCAAATAATGATGCCAAAAGTGTAATGAACTTCATCAAGAAAAACATTTTTACAAGGCATGGCACATTTTTACAAGGCAGGCAGGGCGATAATCACGGACGGAGGTAAGCATTTTTGTAATCGATATTTAGACTCCCTTCTTGCAAAATATGGTGTCACTCATCGAGTAGGTACTCCATACCATCCTCAAACCAGTGGACAAGTAGAGGTCACTAACAGAGAAATCAAAAAGATCCTCGAAACCACTGTTGGACAATCACGAAAAGATTGGTCCAAAAAGCTAGACGACGCTCTATGGGACTACAGAACTGCATTCAAAACACCTATAGGTATGTCTCCATATCGCATGGTGTATGGTAAGGCTTGTCATCTTCCTGTAGAGTTAGAACACAAGGCATTTTGGGCCATTCAATTTCTCAAATTTCTCAACTTTAATGCCAAAGAAGTGGGACAAAAACGCTTGTTACAGCTAAACATGATGGATGAATTGCGCCTCCATGCTTATGAAAGTGCTAAAATTTACAAAGATCGTACTAAATAATGGCACGATAAGCGCATTATCATGAGGGATCTAAAGGTAGGCCAGCAGGTGTTGCTCTATAACTCTGGGCTCCGGTTATTCCCTGGTAAGTTGCGCTCTAGATGGTCTGGACCATTCACAATCAAGGAAATCTTTCCTCATGGAGCGGTTGAAATAGTGGATGGTAAGTCAAATCGAAGTTTCAAGGTCCAAATCGAAGTTCTCAAGGTAAATGCCAACGTTTGAGAAGCTAATCATAATGAAAACTTTGAACCCATCAAGGACAATTCGGTCCTTGCTTAGCTAACCAGAGCTAAGTGCGTCGAACCTTAAACGAGCGTTAAAACAAAAAGTGCTCATGGGAGACAAACCCATCTTATTTTTATTAAATTTCGTCCATTTTTTATTTATTTTTTATTCCCTATTTTATTTGTCAAATCCAAACTTTTCTCCCATAAGTTTCTTTTTTGGTTAGTTGAATTTTTGTATGGGGGGAAAAAGTGGAAATCCAGAACAAGCAACGCCAGCCGTGCTAAGTGGCACGCCCAAGTGTGAGACATTCACAAGCGCGAGCGCGACAATTAGAAAAGAAAGTCAGAAGAGTTGTAAGAAAAACTCGCGAGCGCACCTTCCATCTACGCGGGCGCGACCTGAAGTCGCGAGCGCGACATTCAAATGCGCGGGCGCGAGAAAAGAACTCGAGAGGCGGAGAAGAGCACGCCCAAGCCGTGCTATGTAGCACGCCCGTGCCAGGTACGCCACTTTTGTTGTTTTGCAGGTCAGAGGAGAGCACGCCCAGGCCGTGCCACGATCAGACCAACTTATTAATTGGCGCCCCTCTTTGAAGAGCACGCTTTCAAACTCTCTCTTTTCCACCCCCACCACCAGAAAATTGATGGATTTCTCTTTTCTTTTCTGTTTTTGTTTATGTTTCTTTTGTTTTAATACTTTGTCGTGGTTGTTTTCCCTTTTAACTTGTGATCAAACACTTTCCAACCACCTTTCTATGTATGGGTTCAATACAATGTTGGTTAATTTTTTTCCTTCTTCTCTCTTATGCTTTTCTTCAAGCAATGAAATAGAGTTTGGGGGAATTATACACCATTGGGGACAATGTGATTGATTGAATTGGGGGAAGGGAATTTTAGCTAATTTTTTTTGTTTGTGTTTTGCTTAACATGGTTGGAATGATTACAAAGTAAGCTTTGAAGATTCTCAATATCTTAGTTAAATAAGTGGTTAACATAATTGATTCTCAATTCTAGGCATATTTAAGTTTTTGAATTTGAAAATTTTTGGAATTTAAATATGTTATTGATCTACAATTATTTGTTTCTAGAGTTTTTAAACACTGATTTTTTATGAAAGAGTTAATGATATATAAGGTGTGGTTTCACTCTAAAGTAATTTTAAAACTCGCATTCCTAGAACAAAAACTTAGAAAATCCCTTTCGAGGCGAAAAATTTAAATGTTTACGTTTTGAAAGAGATGATTTAGGCAATTTTTTGTTGAAACCTATATTTAGCCTAGACCACCTAAATTAAAAATATGACTTTTGAAACCAACTTTGAAGCCTAAAAACCGTAAATTTTTCTTCCTCACCCTCAATAAACCAAGCCATTAAAACCAAAATTCAATTTTCCTACCCTAAGTACAAAGGATTGTATGATTGAAATATTCGATTTTTAATTAGAATGTAGCAACAAAAGAGGGAGAATTCATCAAATAATACTAGCAAATAAAGAAAAGAAGAAAGAATCAAGAAAGAGGCACAATTCAAGAAGAGGCACATGAAAGCAATCAAAAAGAATTCAAGAAAAAAAATAGAAACCAGCAAGGATATGAAAATGCCAAAAATATTAAGAAAAAGACGCTTGTCCAAGATGCCCTCTAGGGCTGTAAGAAAGTTTCAAAACAAGGCACTCCCTAGAACTGGAAAAAGTTTAATTAAAATAGAAATCTTGAAAGTTAAATAACATTCTTTTGTACTTTTTTTGTCTACATTTTTTTCCTCTGTTCCTTTGATTAAGCAAAGTTTAACCAAAGAAAGCCCCGTTACAACCCAAAATAAAGACCTTCTGATCTTTTAATCATATGCATTTAAATCGTGAGAAAGGATGCACTAATTCTGCATATGGGAATGCCACCTTTGCTTCTATCAATTGTCCCTTATTTTTAAATGCTTTACGATTGATTCATGTCCTGTTTCATCATAATTCGAGATAAAGTATTAGTGTTGACAATCTCTTTAACTGTAATTTTTACTCAATGACGTGTTTTCTTCAAAAAATAAAAGAGTCCAAGCTTAATGTGAATAGCATAGGGAATAATTAAGTCTATTCACTTGATTTTACTAATCATGATATCTTTGAAAAGGTTATTGAAGATTATCCTCCAAACATGGTAGCTAGTGTCGTCAAAATCTTTTTCTTTTAAGTTTTTGTTGCTTGAGGACAAGCAAATGATTTAAGTTTGGGGAATTTTGATAGGTGTTAATTTTATAGTGTTTTAATATAGTTTTTATAAGAACTTTTAGCAAGTTTTTTATTGCTTTAATTTTGAATTTTTAAATCACATTTTAGTATAAATTGTGTTAACAAGCTTCCTTGACTTTTTAATCCGCTTTGATCTAAGAGAAAATTAACAGGAATTGGCGGCAGGAAAAGAGCTCTATACACAAGGGCACTTGACTTCTAAGCACGCCCGTAATAAGTGGCACGCCCAAAGTCGCGAGCGCGACATTCACAAGCGCGAGCGCGACAATTAGAAAAGAGAGTCAGAAGATTTGCAAAGAAAAGTCGCGAGTGCGACATTCGTATACGCGAGCGCGAGCTGAAGTCGCGAGCGCGACATTCATGTACGCGGGCGCGAGAAAGCACCTTTGAGAGGCAGAAAGTTTGCCAGCAGAATACGCGAGCGCGACTTTCATATGCGCGAGCGCGAACTTGAGAGGCAGAGAGAAGCACACCCTGCCTGTGCTCTATAGCACGCCCGTGCCTCAGGACTTCACTAGCCCGTGCTACCTAGCACGCCCCGTGCTTCACTAGCCAGACCTCCAGACTACAGCACGCCCACCAGACCTCCAGACTACGCAGCACGCCCAGCCCGTGCCATGAAAGCACGCCCTCGCTGCCAGAGCGGAACCAGCGTGAATTTTAATACGCAATATCAAGCTCTTTCTCACCAGGGGCCGACTTCAGGGAGTTTTCCTAAACACACTAACAAGCCTGGACCTTAATTCTTTAGGGAAAAAGGGAGTCCCTAATCAAGAAGAATCAAGAACCTAAACGTCAATGATCTCCTATAAAGATTTTGCACTAAATAAGGATTCTATTCTAAAAGGATAAGGATTCTATTTCCTAAAAGGAGTCAGATTTGCTTTCAGGAGCTCTATATAAAGAGGGGAACTTCTCATTGCTGGGGATCTCATTTTTATGCTATTCTCTACATAATTCTCTCTTCTCAAGGTCTCCAAGCATCCAAGATTAGTGCCAAGATTCAAGGAAGCCATCCACATAGCTGTGATTCAGTTTTTACTTTTAAACTCTTCATCTTGTTTTTTTTTTCATTACTGTCTTTAAGTATGATGATTGATTCAAGTATGATTGAGTTTGATTTAATTACTATGTCCAGCTAAACTCCTATACTAGGGATTTGATGTAACTTAATTCGATTCCAATTTATAATAGTAGATTTATTTTTCATTGCTCTTGTTATAACTTATTATTGTGCTTAAAGCTTCCAGGCAGAAAAATTCCCCTGGATTGAGTTATTTCAATAATCACTATCGAGAGAAGGGTTATTGATATGGAAAAGATAATAATTTACTTAAGAATAATAACTTGATGCGGGAGCTATATGGTTTGACTCAAGGGGGGTTTTCATAAGTTAATGATTATTAGGTTATATTTAAGGTTGTGAATTCATAAACAACCATAAAACCTAAATGATCTGATTCATTGTTTAATTTCACTATTAATATAGGTGATTAAATTGGATTAGAATAGCTAACAATAAATGGGAGAGCTTGTTAGTAACCTTAGGCTTGGTTTTCTCCTACTTGAAACAATTAAAAACTTATTAATGATAAGCTGGATAGAATTGAATGAAATCAAAATTCCCTAGTTTCTTAATCCTTTGATTTCTTTTCACCTGAATTTTGTGTTTGATCTCTTTTGTTTTTTTTTACTTTAAATTTTATTTACTTTACAGCGAACTCCTTTTATCATCGTCTAAATAATAATAGGTTAACATAATGTTGGTAATTGATAAACAATCCCTGTGGATACGATACTTTCTTACTCTATATTACATAATTTTGGTAATTGATAAACAATCCCTGTGGATACGATACTTTCTTACTCTATACTACTTGTTGCGATTTCGTACACTTGCGAAAAACGCTGTCAAATAGCTCATAATCCACCATAAAAATATTAGAGCCAACAAAATATTTCCAGAAACTTCAAATCTTGCGTAAGAAATGGGTAGCGAGGTTGCGTTCTCTTCTAATCCCATCTCAAAAGCAAAATCAAAATAGAAAATCGAAGATTGTGAGTCCTATGAACACCAATCCATTGCAGTTTGCTTAATAGTATCGCCTTTCAAATTGCCCACAGATTGATGAGTACCGTTTCGTCTATGTAATGGTCGCCTATGGGATTTGAGGGGTGAGAAAGATTGATGAAGAAGGAGGAGTGAGAGAGATTAAGGAAGAAAGATGAAGAATACGTTTGCTTGTGACTTTAAGAAAGTTACGTGATTCTCATGTGCTTCTATTCCTTGTCAGCCCTACAATTGAGTTGGCGTCATGTCAGCTTTTTTATTTTAATTGGATGAGTGGGTTCAAATCGTCCTATTTAAAAATCCGGCTATCCATATGGGCAAGAGACACTTGATTGATCAATTTTAATGGTTCAAACACTTGATTGCAAACGTTTTCCATTCAGACATCAAAATATAAAATTTTAAGAAATTCAGACACCAAATTTATAATTAACCATTTTCTAATATAATAGATTTTTTATATCAACCAAACAACATTGAAAATTTATTTTTTAATTCACTTCCCTAAAATTCCGAGGACCAAACCTTTCCTTAAATTTTTAAAATAGATTTCAAATTTGATAATGTAGAAAAAGTTGTTAATTTGATTTATAAAATAATGGCATATATTTTTCTTTAAAAAAGCACCCCTCTCCAATATTCTTATCTATTTTTCATTTTTTGGGTTTTTCATTCACTCCCCTTTGCTCATATTTTGTTTTGTGCATTTTAGGAATAGAGCTCGCTATATGTTCTCAAATCCATTATTTTTGGTAGATTTAAATGATTTTGGAACTTTCTTGGTAGGATTTGGTACCATCTCAATAGGGTTGACACGTTCTTGATAGGGTTTGTTTATATTTTCTCTTCTTTTATAAAGATATTCCTCCATGTAGATGAGTTTTTATATATGTTCGTGTTTTATTATTCTTTAGAAATTCAAAATATAATATGAATTATAATTCTTTTATGTTAGAGATTTTAAATCTTTTAAATGTAAGTAATATTTTTATACCGAAGTGATAGTATGATTTGTTCCTTTATTGATTTTTGATAGAGTCAACTATTTTATGTATGTCAAGTGTAGCAAATTTTTACGGGTTAGAGTTATAGAGAGTTTTCTTTTTTCCGTTCGAATTTGACTAGTTATGGAAAATTAATTTTTTCTACCAAAATTATATTCAAACAAAAATATTAGTTGTTTTTGTTTATATTTCTTATTCTCTAATAAGGAAATTATAATTAGTGGATATTTACCTTTATCAGTTCATTCAGGGACGCAATTTTAGAAGATGTATGACTAAATAAAATACAAGTTACAATTAAGAGCTCAAATAAAAATATTTTTAAAATATTAGGTACCTTTCAAGATCGGTGAAATGATGATGATAGCCATTTAGGAAATAGTGCAAAATAGAAGGTCCAAATAGAGAAAAGAAAAAATGAAAACGACGTACCGTTTTGTCCCCCCTTACATTTCCATTCTCGGCGGTTCTTTCTCCATTTCAACAATGCAATTTTGTCTCTCTCAAAACTATACCCACTTCACTGCAAGAATCAAGACTCCTCTTTGTCCTATAACTCACGTGCGTTCCTGCTCATTGACCATTAAGTCACGTGCCACCATCGCCGGCGAGTCAGATATGGCGGCGTCCTCAGTCCGTGTTGCTGCAGCTCAGATGACCTCAATCAATGACCTGGCGGCCAATTTCGCTACATGCTCTCGCCTTGTCAAAGTAATTTGTTTATTTATTTATAATTTTTAATGAGATTCTCGCTTAATTTCCACATAAGTTTTCTCTGTTAAATCTTTTTTTTTTTGGTACTCTTAATTTTGAATTTTGTTTCTTGAACTTACTTGATTACTGTAATTTGATAATTTGATGATTTGGGTGATGAGTTTCTTTCTTCCTTCCCTTTTTTTTTTTTTAAAGAAATTGCTTTAAAATAGCTTTTTAGTTCACTGTTTTATCAAGCATAATTGTAATTGTATTATGTCCAAAGGAAGCAGCCGCTGCTGGTGCTAAATTGCTCTGTTTACCAGAAAGTTTTGCTTTTATTGGGGCAAAAGATGGGGACAGTATAAAGATTGCTGAACCTTTGGATGGTCCAATTATGCAACAATATTGCTCTCTTGCCAGGTTTTTTTTCCCTTTAAATTTCTTTGTTGCAATTAGTGCTGCTTTCGTTTCTGTTGATATTTGTAGGTTTTGTTGTTGAGTTAGACCTATTATTCTTATTATTGACTCGTAATTGGGTTCTGCTCATGCATTGCAGAGAGTCTGGCATTTGGTTATCACTTGGAGGCTTCCAAGAAAGAGGATCTGATGATGCACACCTACGCAACACACATGTTATCATTGATGACAGTGGGAATATTAGAAGCACTTATCGAAAAATATTCTTGTAAGATGATTAATTTATTGTTTTGATTGGATGCTTTTGTTTCTAGTGTTCTTTTGTTTTTTGAGCATTTGTAGAAGTAATTTATTGCAGTCAGATTTGCTCGAACCTGTCCTTTTCGCTTCTGAATGTAGGATATGTAGTATTCCATTTTCAGTTTCTGGTGGGCAGTGATGTGTATAGCATGCCAAATATTCATTTATGACTTCATTTTATTTTCTTCTTTGGTTAGTGACTTGTTGGAAGATTGTTATCATACTTAGGATGAAACAGTTAAACAGTCAACAAAACTTGTATGAATCCATGTAAATGTGCTCTGGCATATTCTCACATCCTTATTCAGTTATTCCTCTACTACTTACATTTCCTGTCAGAAGAAGGAAGATGGCTTTCCTTCCATTTTTAGATTGAGGAGATGATTAACTTAAATCTTATCAGAAGAAATATGAAGTAGCTTTAAACTTTCACTTTCATTATATGCTTATCGCAGAGCAGACCTCTTGTCGACAATTACACTACAAGCCATTAGTCTCCTCCCTCCATATAACGGTTAGCATTTGAGCAGATGTGTCTGGTTTGGGGAAAACTAGTTTCCTCAAAGCAGTACTGTGTTTCATTTGGTACACATTCTAGAATAGCATGTGTTTTTCTAATGTTTGGGAGCACATGCTTAATAACAATAATTTATAACATTCAGTCTAATGGACGTAGAATATGAAATCGATGTGTAGGAAAATGGGTCGACTCAAAGTTCTGAAACCTGCAATTGCAGCTTTATGTAATGTATTAAATAATAGACAAATAAAATAAATAAATAGAGAAGTCAATAAGACTTAATAGGAAATTGACTAACATCAAGGTTTTACCGCTTTGAAAAAACCCAAGAAATTTTTATTTTTTGTTGTAAATAGGCCTTTACATATTGCCATATCATATAATTGTTTCTGCATTTGCTTGATTCAAAATACACCTTACACCCCAATGATAAAATCTTTGTTAAGAGTAAAGTTAATGAAAGTTTTCTTTGAAATAAAGGTTTGATGTAGATGTTCCTGGTGGAAGGGTATACAAGGAAAGCAGCTTTACTGAAGCTGGTAAGCTCTTTATCTATGTGTCCGATTTTCCTGTAATATGAATAATCTTCTATTCTATACAATTTCAGCCTGATCTTATGCACATTTGGTTAACTGACAATAGAACTAAATATACAAAAAGCATATTTGAACCCCTTTAGGCATTCGTTCGTCCATTTCTCCTTAATTGAATCTTTTGAATATACAAGAAGATAAGTGGACTACTGGTCTATATGCTCGTAACTGAATGTGGCATGCACACCAGACGATCTGGAATGGGGATAAAGATTCTATAATCCTCTTTTTCCCTTGGGTCAAGGTATTTTCTTTCACATATTTACTTGCCTCTGACTTACAAGATGTCACTTGATAAGGATTAGACGTGTTATGTATGGATCCATAAAGTTCCTGGCTGTTATGAAAATTTTCATGTTATTAGTTATTTAGTGGTTGTACACAATCTTATATGTTTACCCAATCTATATTAACTATATTTCCAGGAAAGGATATAGTTGCTGTTGATAGCCCAGTTGGACGATTGGGTTTGTCAGTTTGCTATGATTTAAGATTCCCAGAGCTCTACCAGCAGCTCAGGTTCCAACATGAAGCACAGGTAGAGTTTGATTTCTTAAACTTGGCAGTGAAACTCGGTGTTTAGCATTTCATCCTTGAATGTTGAATCTATTGTCATTCTCTGCAGATTCTATTGGTACCTGCAGCTTTTACCAAAATAACTGGTCATGCTCACTGGGAAATTCTGCTTCGAGCTCGTGCAATCGAAACTCAATGCTTTGTACGAAGACTGTTTTCACTGCTAACTGAATTGAGCTTTTGTTTCAGTAATACGATTGGCACCTTCAACAATTGCCTTAATATCAATTATTTATACTATGTCAAGTTTCTTAACAATCTCTATCTTATATGTAATATTTTTTTCTTGTCCCTTTCTGCTTGCCATGTTTACATTATCAGGTAATAGCTGCTGCACAAGCTGGGAAGCATAATGATAAAAGAGAAAGCCATGGTGAAACATTAATAATTGATCCTTGGGGAACAGTGGTTGGTAGATTACCGGGTAAGAACTAGCATTGCTAGTACTATTTCAAATTCCAATTGCTTATTCTTAAAAACAAGTGCCTGTATCTCCTGAGTTCCAATTTGGATCCAACTGTTTGCTTTGCCAAATCTTGTTTGGTGTTATTTAACACATTCATTTGTAATTTTTCTTGCTTTCTTCATCTTCCTCAACCAAACACTTTTCTTATTTGCGTTTTGTGCATTTATATTTATCTCTACCACTTTATAACTTCTGATAAATTTAGGTGGTTCTACTTCCTATTGCAGATAGACTCTCAACAGGTATTACCGTAGCTGATATTGATTTTTCATTGATTGACTCAGTGAGAGCAAAGATACCGATTGCCCAGGTAAATCCTGTTGAATTCCTTTTTTAAGAACTTAAGTTTGGAAAAGATGCCAAATCCTGGGCCTGACAGAGTCTTTGGGCTCAATACCAGCCTTTGCCATTTTAAGTAGTGGCACATATTGCTTATTTACTTTGGCATTGGAGACCTTCCTTCTTAGCTGTCCAGAGAGTGAGCATTTGGAATTTATACTGTTCCATCCTGCTAATATCTGTTTTCTGTCTCATACTAATATAAAACAGTAGACGGGGGTGATGAGTCTCAACTCTGCTGTTAGGCTGGGTTTGGGTTATGCAGCAGCCAGGTAAAGGTTTAGCCAGCTTGAGTAATATAGTGCTAATCCTAGTCCACGTTAGTCATTAAGATCTAGGACAAGAGATTGTGGTTAATTAAGTCTTATCAGACTAGGTTCAACGTTTGTGGACTTTTGCTTTGCTTGGTGCATTTGTACATGTGCTGTCCTTTTTAGGGGTAAAAACTTACTAAGGGCACAAAGGGTGGAAGCCAAGCACAAAAAAGAGATTTATTAAATGCCATGGAATCCTCAAAATCAAGAACTTTCACAAAAATCATACCAAAGTTCAGAAATTAGGAATTTTAAGCCAATTATTAATTAAAGAATTAGGATTTTTCTCTCCCTCCAAAGCACTCCTGCAATATTCACTCTCAATTGCTCAAAAAGTAGTTTCATGGGAATGCATGTGTTTACATAAAGTTTATCCGTCATGGTTTTGCAAGTTCTTGTGTTTGTAATGAAATTCTTTTTTTGTACCTCAGCAACGGAAACCCATTGATTTCTGGAAATCTGCATCTCTTTGATTTACAAAGATGGAGTTCCACCACATCTGTTATTATTATCTAGATGGTATGTTCGAAGCCTCATGAAATTCTTATTGCGTCGTAATTCAAGGACAGGCCGTGAATACTCTTCTTAAGGTGTATAATATAGTTATGCGTCAGTGAATTGCAAAATAGGTTAAAATTTCTCTTATCAAGAAGCTGCTTTGTGTGCTTCAAGTTATGCATATCTATGTCATTAGATTCTTGGACTGTAAGCCAAGAAATGATTCATTATTTTTCAGTAGCTGACTTGATGCGAAGATTATAGAGAATTCAGACATTTTACTGTCTTTCCTTATTTCTGGATGTGCCAAAGTCATTTTCTGGATTAGATGTGCCAAGTTATTAGAATCAAAATGATTAGAATCCAAATTTGAATTTATCCAATTTTTTCTTTTTCTTTTTGATACATTCATTAGAGTGCTATATCATGCTAAAACTCCTATGGATCTATACACTAGAAAGATCTGAAAGAGACAAGTGCCATTTGAATTTCAAATTTGCCAGATTAGTTAAGGTCAAATGTTTCATTTTCATATAGCTAGCTTCCACATCCAATCATGTGATAATTGAGATACGCAATAGGACCAAAGTACCTAACCCATCTAAGATCAGTTGATAAAGCTATATTTTATCTTTGAAAAGGAATACCATTGGCTTTTGTTGGCTGATCACTGTTTCTAACAGTTAAAAGATGAAATTTCCACAACTGAAAGTGAAGGGAATCTCTTACAATGCTTCAAATATTCTCTTTTTAGTAAGATCAAGTCGTTGACTGATTCTACATTTCGCCTCTCTCTTTCTCATTGAAATAAATCAACCTAATTTTTTTTATTTAATCGAATTAATTTTTTAACCATACTTAATCGAATTGTTTTAATCGAATTAATTTTGATTATTAACCGAACCAAAGTTAAAGAAAATGAAAACATATTTAACCGGCCGATCTAATCGAGTTTTGTGATTAACTGGCTTTAATCGAAATAAAAATTGAAATATTTTTAATTTTTAATTTTATTATTTACTTAATCAAAACAATACAGTTTTGAAAGTCGGTTAATTTGATTAAATTTTAACCGAATATTTAACCAATCACTGAAAATTTAATTTTTTTTAATTTAATTTTTAACAGAATATTTAATTCACTAAATTGAATTAGTCGAATTGACCAATGAAATGCTGCCCTTACTTTTTTTCTAACAAGTTGGAAACTTTAAAAGATATGCAAGTGTTAATAAAATATTTAATATTATAAGGTAGACATTAGATTGTGAGAACATTTCATCAATCAAGAATTATAGATAAGGCCTTAACTTACCATTCTTCTATCCAAGAATAAGCAGATCAAGAAATCATTATAAACCAACTACTCATGAAGAGAACAAGCTTTCTTCTTTTCATCTCCATTACAACTATCCTCATTTTTTCTCATTCAATCAATGGAAACCAGATCACAAACATCACGCTTCAACAGCTGCAAAAAAAAAAAAAAAAAAAAAAAAAAAAAATCTTCTTTCATCTCCATTAATCAACTTATACTACAATTATTTACTCTATTCATATCCAAAATGGAAACCCAGATCACTATAACCATACGCTTCAATACAGCTTCAAAAAAAATATAAAAAAAAAGAGAAAAAAACAAAATTTTTTTTGCTATTCACAATTGAAATTGAAAGACGAAACAACATGTTGCACCATCGCCAGTAACTAAAGATCAATATTAGTCTTGGTTTAGATGATTCATCTGGGAAACCTCATGAAAAATATCATACATCGAAGCCACTAAAAAACCACTCTAAAGAGTACTAAAAGCAAGGTGGTTCCTATGGAGATTTGAAAAAATGTGCTATTGACATTTTTTGAGGAAAAAAAAAAAAAAAAAAAAAAAAAAAAATTGTTTCTATTCAATTGAGATTGAGACGACAACATGTGCACCATCGGCCAGTACTAAAGATCATATTAGTCTTGGGTTTAGTGATTCATCTGGAAACTTGATCATAATGAAGCCACTAAAAAAACCCTCTAAAGGGTACTAGAAAGCAAGGTGGTTCCTATGGAGGATTTGAAAAATGTGCTATTGACATGTTTGAGGCAAGTGGGCCATGCATGAGACAAAGTGTCTGCTCGTTTTAGTTGTTTCAGTAGATACCGCTATTTAAAATAAAAGTATTTAGTAAAATAAAAGTATTTAGTAAAATAAAACGATAAAAAAGCATGAAATTGAGGAATAAGGTAAAGATAAGTTATGAGTATAGGACGATAAAAAAATATGAAAGTAAGAAATAAGATAAAGATAAAGATAAGTGATGGATACAAGTTCCATAAAAATTTATAAAACGCTAAATATTAATAAAAAAATATTTTATGAAAACGACATAATTAATTAATTAATTAATTAAAATAATATTTTAACACAATCAAAACACTAAACACTAGTGCTAAATACCGGTGCTGAACATGGCATGCATCTTAAAAAATTTGGGTCTGATGATTGGAGACCAGGTTGAGTAAGGTGTTTCATCTAAGAGGGTAATGACCATTTACTCTCAATTTCTAATGTTTTTTATTTTAGAATATTCATGCCAGAAAACGTATGGTATGGGTTTGATTATTGTCACACTGGACATGGGTTTATGCCTCAGGTTGCAAGTTTTGTTACAGACTAATAAATAGTCTAACGTTTTAGTTTAAGCTTACTATACCCTTGAGAAAATTATGTGAATGGTACTTATTAAATTTCTTGATTTTAAAAAATTTCTTTCTTCTTTTTTATTTTATTTTATTCAGGATACTTGATTTCTTAATTTCTATTTCTATATCCAGAAAGCAAAAATGCTGAAAACAAGAAATTAGAAAAGAGAATATTTTTCATAACCAAATAAGCCCTTAGTATCCTGAGATCGAACTCATATTATTTCTTTACACGTGAACTCGGAAAATATCTTTATAACCAAACATTTATAAAATTGACAATAGTATTAATTCAATGTCACCTTTTTTTTCAACAAATAATGAAATTTTATTCATTATGACGTATCTGAATTATGGATTTACAAAAAAAAAAATCTAAAACATAAAGCACAAGGATTTACTAAAGAAGACTATGATTTATGTAAAGCCAGCTTTTGTGCCGTCCAAATTTTCATTATGGTTATTTCACTAAACAGACATTTATGACAGTATCAAAACATAACGATATAAAAATAGAAGCACATTTGCTTATATATCACAATATCAAAACATTAAAGTTTTGAGGTGGCAAAAAAAAAAATAATAATAAATAACTTTTAAGGTTCTGAATTGGTAAGGAAAGTGATTTTCTTTTCAATAGTTAACTAAATAATTAATAATATCATTAATCTTATTTCAAAATAATCTCTTTTTTAATTTAATGATATTAAATGTCCAATTTTTTCAACAATTAACTAAATAATAACAAAATCGTGAATATTATTTCAAACAATAAAATTTTTAATTTCTTTTTTTTATTTCAATAATATTAAATATTCTTCAATTTTTTCAATAATTAGCTAAATAATTAATAGTACCACTAATACTGTTTTAAATAATATTTTTTCTAATTTAATAATATTAAATGTTCTTCAATTTTTTTAATAATTAGCTAAAAAATAAACAAGATCATTAATATTATTTGAAATAATAAAAATTTTCAGTTGCTTTTTCTAATTTAACAATATTAAATGTTCTCATTTTTTTAATTAACTAGATAACTAATAATATCATTGATATTATTTCAAATAATAAAGCTTTTTTATTTTTTCTAATAATTAATAAGTTAATAATATTATTTACTATTTCATTAATAAAAATTTTTAAAAAATCAATATTTATACTATAATAAAGTTGTAAATTGAATATATAGAAAAAAGAAGCACCAAAAGATTTAAACCTAAAATTTATATGAGGCTATTGATTAAAAAAAATGAAGAGTTTTTTTTATTACTGTAATAATTATTGAACATAGAAAAAAAAATCAAAGAGTTTTTTCATTAACATAATAAATTTATTTTAGAGTTATTAATTATTGAATTCAATTAATAAGGAATGAGTTTTTAGTGCTGTATTACTGGTTAGGAAGGAATCAACCTAATGTCTTTTTTATTAATGATATTTATAGTTTCAATGGTTGAAATTTGAAAACAATAGAAAAATAATTGGAGGACAAAGTGTCTAGCTCCTTCCATTATTTTTTCCTACAATTTTTTTTTTTTTATTTTGCTAGAACAAAATTGATGGACCTAAAAAGGAAAAAAAATCCTAACCTATGCTATCTAAGAAATTAATTAAACCTCTCCTTGCTATATAATTCAAAATATTAAATTCGCCCAGGGAAATACTTTATGGAAAATTACATTAAGCATGATATGCTATGGATTTCATTCAAATCTAGAAGGACATATATAGCCGAACACAATGACCCAGTTAGAAATTAGCTGAATACAGTGACGAAGTTAGAAATTAAATTCACGGGACTAAAAAAATTAATTTCAATAATTTATGGAGTAATTTATGTGTTAAGATTTTGGAATGTAATAATAAGAATATACTAAATTCATACAATGTTATTTAAATTCTTAAAAATAATATAATAAAATTGCACTGCGCAATATTTGAGCACATTACTAGTTACATATGGAAATAGTAAGAGAAAAAATTAATGATTCTCATTTTTTTTTTTTTTTTCACACTATTGGTAATGCCTTCTAACTCTTCTTTTAATGGCAACAGAATGCAACATGACAATGTGACAGAGTAATAATGTCTGGGATGACAAACATTTGGAGGTTTCATACCAATAGTCTATGTCAAAATGATATTATAAAATCAATTGTCCTTCTGAATTTTGTCAACAATCCCTTTTTTTTTTTTTTTTTTTTTTATTGTTATATGCCTTCTAACTCTTCTTTTAAATGGCAACAGAATGCAACATGACAATGTGAAACAGAGTAATAATTGCCTTGGGATGATCACACACATTATGAGGAGGTTTCATACACAAAAGTCAATGTCAAACATGATATTAATAAATCAAAATTGTTTCCTTCTGGACTTTTGTCAACAATACCCTGTTTTTTTTTTTACTATTTTTTTTTAGAAAAAAAACAATCTATAAAATTTTAAGCAAATATCATCTCATTAAGATTCAAGTTTAAGGCGAGATTCATAATTTATAAAAATATGAACAGACAAACGCTGAATAAATAAAGCCATCTAAGCTGATGAGCAGTGAAAGAACTATTGATGAGCTTATTAGCCATCTAATATACACTAAACAAAAACAGTCATTAATATCTTAATCACGTATTAAAAGCTTATATACCATTTTTACCTAACACAAAAAAAAAAAAAAAAAAAAAAACTACATAATAAAGGAAACCTCCAAACCAAAAAAAAGAAAAAAAAAAAACAGAGAGAGAGAGAGAAGAGAGAGAGAGTTGTAGTATATTAGGAAAAACTTCAAGTAGCACAATTTCTAAGTAATAGGATATCAACAAATGTTTTACATCCTACCAAAAAGGAAGGCCCAGCTCATTGGAAATCCATTGTAGCAAAGATCCTTCTGTGTAATAATCAGGCATGGCAAGGGAGGTCAAAAGGCCTGGTGCCTAAATGTCCTTTCAGAATGTAAATTTGACCTATCCCTGAGAAGAATGTAACTTTCATCAAAGAGCTTTCTATCTTCCTCTTCTTTTAACGGCAGCACTAACCTCTGAATTCAAAAGCCACAATATCACTCTCAATTGTATTGGCTTCACATTCCTCAACCAGCAACATAGTCTCACTCTCCTCCAAAAAAAAAAAAAAAAAAACTACATAATAAAGGAAACCTCAAACCCAAAAAAAGAAAAAAAAAAAAAAACAGAGAGAGAGAGAGAGAGAGAGAGAGTTTCAGTATATAGAAACTTCAAGTAGCACAATTTCTAAGTATAGGACTATCAACAATGTTTACACATCCTACCAAAAAGCCCAGCTCATTGGGAAATCATTTTAGCAAGAATTCTTCTGTTGTATAATCAGGGCTGGCAAGGAGGTCAAAAGGCCTGGTGCCTAAAGTGTCTTTCAGAATTGTAATTTGACCTTCCTTGAGAAGAATGTCTTCATCAAGAGCTTCTATCTTCTTCTTTAAGGCGCTAACCTCTGAATTCAAAAGCATATTCCTCTCATTGTATTGCTTCACTTCCTCCCACATCAAGTCTCTCTCCTCAGAAACTTTGGGTAGAATACCCTTTATTATTGTCAGTTCCTTCATACATTCTTGGAATTCACTTTGTAGCCGACTTATGTTCTCATCCTTCTTCTGCATCTGTTCAATAGAAGAAATATGTTACTGCTGCAAAATTTGGCGCGCAAACAAAGATGCAAGTAATGTAAGTTCCCTAAGAAGTTGTATTTTGTACATTTTCTAAAAGTATAAAGCCTAACCCCACAGCAACAACCAAGAGAAATATGCAAGTGCTTAGTAAATAAGTGAAAATCATCAACCCACTCAAATTAAGAAGCTAACAGATATAACGAATATGCATAAGCATCAAGCTGAAAATGTAAAATGTAGTATTCATTCATTTGAACCACCAAGAAAACTTCTCTGATGGTCGATAATTGTTCCCATGACCATTGAATTTCTCTGCCTCTATTTATGAACCATTGAATTTCTCTGCCTCTATTTATGATTGTCTAGAACCTCAGACACTTAAGCGTGCTAATTTGATAGTCTGGTAGAACTTCTTGAATACCAAAACTAGTGTAATTGTATCTTATGAAGTGTTTGAAGTTTATTATCCTAAGCATAACCTTGGGAAAAAAACGGCATTTAACATCACATTGTCACAGAAAAGTCGATTACCTGAAGTTCAAAGTCTTTTAACTTGTGGCTGGCACAAGAAAGATTGTCCATTGCATTTTGGACCTCACATCGGAGGATGTCATTACCTCTCACTGCTGCTGCCAGTTCAGCCTGCAGCTGTTCAACTTCCAACTCTTTAGTGTACAGCTTCTCTCTTAACAGACTTGTAAGCAAAGTTTCTGCTTTAAGCTCAAATTTCAAGGTTTCCTACACAGGTAATAGGAAAAAGAAAATCAATAACAGCATTAACAATTAAAAGTACATCTATAATAACTAGTCAACCCCAAATCTGAGAACAACATATATCAGCAAACTCAGTTCAAAAAGAAAACCCTATAATAACAAATTGAATAATTCTCCTTGATTTAGATGGCAGCTCACCTCTGAAGTTTGATGATTTAGTTTCCCTGAACCATCAGCCTTAGTGCATGGCAACTCAAATTTTGAAGTAACCGGACTGGACTTCTCCTGTAGCAAAGAAGATATTGTCTGCAAACTCCTTGTGAGGTTTTCTGTTCCACGCTTAAAGCCTTGAATTTTAATGTCTGCTTCAACAACAAACTGCCCATCTAAACCATTTCTTATAAGCTCTATACCCAGCTCTGGAAGTTGGCCTGTTTTCCCCTTGATGAATTCCAATAACTTGCTGCATAGTTGAGTGCTCTCTTTTAGCATCGTTATCCCTTGATTTTGCAGACAGGATGTACGAGTCCACATTTCTTTATCTAGCTTTAAAGTTAAAGCACCAATGTCTTCCCCACTGCCCTTTAAGCGATTTAATAAGCCAATATTCTCATGTCGAAGGGAATCGATTTCAATCCTTTGAGATTCCACCTCCCTTCTTAAAGCCAATTCTATGCCAGTCGACCTCATTTGTTCCATTTGCAATTTTTTTATGTGCTTGTCAAACTTGCCCAATGTTTGCTTTTTCTCATTTTCCTCACTAAATGCTTCCCGCAACCCTTCAATAGTCTTCTCTTGTTCACTGCAGGTCCTTGACAATCTTGCAATAGACTTCTGCAACTCTTTGCATTCCTTCTCCTTCTCTTCGAAATTCCTTTTGATGCAATTAAAATCTTCTTCTGCTATGGTGGATTTATCTTGTAGTTCAGAAAGATGTTCTCTCAGATCATGATTCTCCTTGCTCAACTCTTCCACCCTTAAGGTCAGTTGTCTAAGTTGTTGCTCTGAATATGTTATCACACTTTTGCTTTCTGTTTCCCTCTCATTAAAAGAAGAAACTTCCCTCTGAAGAGAGACATTCTGCTCTGCAAGTTCTCTAACACGCTCACGCAGCCTCTGCTCTTCTAATTGGTACTTCTCAAGCTTTAATGACCAGTCACTTGACCTTCTGTCTAACTCTTTTTCTAATGCCGATTGCAACTCGCTTTTCTCCTTCTCTAGTCGTCGCGTACATGACTCCGATTCAGCCTTTGCTGATCTAATTTGTTCCCTAGAATTATCTCTCTCAGCAATTTGAGACATTAGAAGACCTGAAACCTCAACAGCCAAGCTTAGTTTATCCTCTGTTAAGTTTCTAATAGTCTGAATCAATGAAGGCACATCAAACCCACTATTATGAAGAAAGCATTCTTGGTCAAGTTCCTCAGAAAGAAGCAAGACCCTCTCCTCAGCAGCTTTGGATCTTTGCTGTAATTCTACATCTAATGAATCCTCAGACGAAATAAACTTGACATCCCCAACATTGTTTCCAATTGAACAATTTTGTTTCCGAAAGCCTGTGAAATCATTTCCACGATAATCATCGATGGTTTCATAAGGTTCCTCTGATGAGTAACTTCTTCGGGAAGGAACATCCAAATTTGAATCAGTGCATTTATTCATGGATCCTCCATAGATATCTTCAATTGTGATTGGGATATCACAGTCAAACTCTTTTGAACTTGATTTATGGGAAGAAGTTTGGGAGAGTCTTTCGATGACATTCTTTGCAAGTCTCCGTGGAGATTCATGACCAAATCCATTCTCTACCCAATCTGTGGAAACGAAACGAAGGCGGGAACCTTTAGCATCCCGAAAAGATTGAGACCTGGGTTTATCATTGACACCATCAGTTGGTGACTCAGGTGCTGTGTATTGAACTCGCGGTGGAAGCCTTCTACCAGCATTTCCATTCCGAGCCAAATTTCTTCGAAATGCAGTGTTTTTGGGCTTACTCCTTTCCTGCTGCTGCTCTCCATCAATGTAGAGATCCAAAACTTTACTTGAGACATTAGTAGAGGTAGAGTTTGCTGAAGAACTG
Organism: Jatropha curcas; assembly: GCF_014843425.1. The sequence continues at coordinate 367,289 of NW_023591781.1, forward strand.
GAAGAACCAGGCCTATCTTGTCCATATCCATTTTGAACTGTAGCCACTCCATGTCGCTTCGCTTTGGCTTGCCTCTCAGGAGTTAGAGCCCGCCTCCTAACATAAACCAAATGCCAATAAATTACTATCATGAAGAAATTAAAATAAATGGGGCAGAAAAATGCTACAGCGAAATTTAGTGTAATTGTATGAAATGAAAGTCTGAACAGAACAGTCTGTATTACTATATTAGTGAATTAAACAAGCCTTACCGAGTTGAATGATCATATTGCTGATGAGCAGCACCAGTGATGCTACTAGAAGGAGATCTACTTTGATCAGCTGTGCAAGAAAAATCACTTTGCGGCATTCCATCAACAAGGAAAGCAGCTGATGACATTGATCGGCTCCTTCTAAGACATGAACTTGTGCTGGAGCTAGAGTTATCATATACTTGCTTTGAACTCTGGAAACTGTTCTCAGCCTTATCACCGCTTTGATTGTTCATCCCCATTTCCAATGGGATATCCCAGTAAACTTGCTTATCAGTTGGCAGCAGAGTACCAGAACCGCTGTTTCCATTTTTGGTAGAAGAAGAAGAAGTAGAAGATGATGATTTGAAAAAGAATAACTTCTTCATCAGGGCACCTTGAACTATAACAGTTATTTGTAGCTCATTAAAATCAGTGGTATTTTATAGCCAGTTCTGACAAGGAAGGGGGTCTTGCTAACCTGGACTTCAATTGCATAAACAAAAAAATAAGAAAACAGAAAAAATAAAAGGAAATGCAAGGACAATAGACCCTAGATTCACGAACAGCATACAACTTGGCAAGTTCAGTATAATAGGATTCTTTTTGCCAATCCAACAAAAATCGGCGAGAGAGAGAGAGAGAGAGAGAGAGAGAGAGAGAGAAGAGGATATTTACGGTGTGAGAATGTCTTTGCGAAAGGGAAGGCCATCTATGGAAATGGTGTAAATGAGAGTGGCGAACATTACGCAACATAAAATTAAAAAGAGAGTTCTTAGCCCAATTGCTAATGGAATCGCCAGTTCTACTATGGCAAAGGTTTTCTGCGAATATTCTAAGAGAGTGCAGAGCAGAGAGAGTATTAGTCAAGACTCAAGATGGAGTGGAAAGAAGAAACGATATAGCGAGTGAGGTCGTGTCCACGTCATCACTGCCTAAAGATTAAGGTTATAAATTTGAAACTATTAAAAACTAATCTGCATATTTATCTATCAGCATTAGTACACAAAATATTTATAAAATATTACACGATATAACTATTAGATAAGATAACAACGTAGTTGTTATAAAGACTTATTCAAATTCTATTCTGTTATATTTAGATATATACAAGTTCCTTGAAACAAGGATTAGAAGAGTCTGTAATTATGTATTTAAATTACACTTGTATGTGAATCAAACACTTAAAATTAGTTTCGCAATATCAAGCTTAGTATAGGTTGTAATAAATACCAGCACACTAATCAGCAAAAAATCATCAATCAACTACATAAGAGAAAAAAATACAAATCTTGGAATTTCAGAAAATGTAAATAAGAAACCAGCCAAGAACTTAAATCGAAGTCAAATAAGCCAGAGAGAATCATGTCCATAGAATCAAAAATTCAGTTAATATAGAATAAAATTAGTTATCTTCATCTCCAGACACACACATGAAACATATTAATTTTTAAAAATAACAAAGCAAAAACGGCTTGAAAGTTGACAAAAAAAAAAAAAAAAAAAAAAGGACTTGGTGTTAATAAACATATAACCTTAATTAACCAAATAAATTGAGGAACAAATATACATAGCATGTACAAGATTAAAATTTTATTTCGCAATATCAAAGCTTGTATGGTTAATAAACCAGCACTAACACAAATACCATCAATCAACTACATAAGAGAAAAAAATACAATCTTGAATTTGAAATGTAAATAAGAAACCAGCAGAACTAAACGAGTCATAAGCCAGAATCATGTCCATAGATATAAATCAGTTATATGAATAAATTAGTCTTTCTCTCAGACACACACATGAAACATATTATTTTAATAACAAAGCAAACGGCTTGAAAGTTGAATGCCATAATACCGTTGATACCTGAACTTTATATAAATAAACAAATAAACTAAGGAAAACCCAAAATTAAATAGAAAAAAGGAGTTCAAAATCAAATATAGAAACAGCAATTGGAGTTCAGCAACCTTAGCAAACAGTAAAAATTCGTAGAACATACAACAGAATCATAATAAAATACAAGTATGTCAGGCCTTCTAATTTAATCTAACTTTCAGCAAAACCCTAAAAAGACCTAACTACCCCCACCATCTTCATTTCTAAAAACCCTTGACTTGACAAAAACTGACAGCAGCAGAATCAATTATCATACACTTTTAAAACTTACCACAATACCGAGATTCGAGCCAAACAATCATAATCCCTAAATTGATTTTGCTAAATTCCCACAAGTTTAAATTACAGTAACATTAGTTCAAAACAGAAAATTGAAAATCGTTGCCAAATTTCAATTTTCCTCTTAACATTCATTACTTTGCTTCCCAGGGAATCGGAAAACAAGAAAATAAACTATACTCTGTTTATTTGCTCACACACCCCAAAAAAAAAACAAGTAACCAGTAGAGTGAATTTCCAAGAAAACATCAACATCAGTAGGAAAAAAGAAAGGATAATAAAATCAGAAAAAAAAATCACTTTGCAAATTGTTTTTTTCCTTTTCCACATGCTCAAAATTTTCTGGGCAACCAAACAGACAAAGAAAAAAAAACCTCCACTTACCACTTCTTTCGTCTTCTCCTCTTTCTAACGGTCAAAAATCAACAGACCACTTTCTTTCCAAGAACCAATAACCCACTCCAAAAATGATTCAAGAAACGCACACAAACGGATAATAACGAACGATTTTTTTAGAACTTAATAACTTGCCATAATTGGCGAGATCCTAAAGCATTCAAAATTCAAAAATATATATTTTAAAAAATTGTTAGAAACCCAGAAACGGAAATTTAAGGAAATGATGTTATTACTATTTACTAATTAATGAGCTTTGAAAATTATAATACGAAAATGAAAACAAAATCTTACTGGGGCCCAGGTGGTGTAACAGTGTCAACGGCCGGCGGGAAAATACGTTGAAGTTCTTGGACTAACGGTGACGGAAATATAAGAGAGAGAGAGAGAGAGAGAGAGAGAGAGAGAAGTTCTTTTTTATTGGAAATGAGAGAGAGAAGTTCCTGGCTGAGCAGTGAGAGTGAGAGGGAGTAAGAAGAGGGGTTTAACTTTCAGTGGAGAAATGAAGGGAAGGGGTAATTTGGTCAGAAAATGAAATTTTGATTTTTTAAAAATATTTGGAATGCCGCGTATAAAGCGGAGGAGGAGCGGGGGAGATTAGAAAGTGTGATACGGTGCAAGGAAGTAAAAGTGGGACCCTTTCAAATGTTTTTGTGAAAAATTGAAAATTAAAACTTTTGACATCTTTATATTGGACCTTATCAAAATTAAAAAGCTTTTATTTTATGAAAAAAAAATTAAAATTTATCAATTAAGCGTAATTTGATTGGTCTTTTTCAATAATATAAGAAGAAAAAAAATTCTTAAATGTAAGTCTTACAATTAAAATTTTTATAGAATGTATTTATTTACTCGCAGTGGATGAACCAACTCATATGTGAAACTAGTAAATTAATTTACATCTAATATTACAAATATAGTTCTAATTTACCTTTCACACGAATTAAGAAATTAAGAAAATACAGTGAATATGGTTAATGATAATTTTTTCTCAGTAATTTTTAATATATATTAATTATTAAATGATCTTTTTATTTTATTATAATTAAATGGTACATACTAATTACTTTAAAATTTATTAAAATTAATTTTTTCAAATACAAAAATCAAATAATCAAAGTTATGAAATAGATCAATGTGGATAGCAATGATGGTGACTTTTATTAATCGAGATAGACATTAAATAGGAGTAGGATAGAAAAGATGAAAAATAATTCTTTTTTAAAAGAGAAAATAGAATTATAATTTGGATAATTGAAAAGGAAAGTGATCAGATTTTTATGGGATACGAGGGAGTATTTAAAGAAATAATTATTACTAGTTGGTCCCTTTTTTAGTGAAAAAAAAAATATTAACATCTTCGTTTATATTAAATATTTTTATAAATTGATGTATGAGTGACTCATACACTAAAAATAGTAAGTGCTTAAATTCATTTATTTTTATTAATTTAAATCTGATTAAAATTTGAATTCAAGGTATATTAATTAGAGACTATTGCAATACCATATTTGATCAAGTAAATTATAACCAAAAGTCCAAGAAAGTGTACATAAATTCTCCGTCCATTCCATAATTTTTATTATAATTTGACTTATACATAAATTAAGAAAATTTAATTAATATAATTAAACTATAATTTGTACTTTATTTTTTCTTAATTTACTCGTGTGCTAATTGTTATTAGAATCTCCCCTTAAAAAAGAAATTTCATTAGAATCGAATGATCCATATTAAATTATTTTTAAAATTAATTAAATTATAGTTACATATTTGATTAAAAATAGAGTTTTCTTAGTATATTAAAAGTCGATATTTTAATTTTGTTTGTATGAAGATTTTAATTAATAATAATGTAGTTGTTTGACTATTATATTTATTAATAAAGAATCATATTATGAGAATAAAATAGTAAAATTTAAATATTATTCGTTTTTAAAAAAGAAATAGGACAATAATTTAGGACGGATGAAAAAAAAAGTAGAACTTATAGACAGATGGAGTAATTAATATTTTGAAAATGAAAGGTATATGAATGTAAAAAAATGGATAAAATAATTATGATTATGAATTTGAAAACTCTTTATCTTGATGTAACAACAGTTTCATTGTTGTACATTGAAAATCTCTTTACATTTCAAAAATAGCTTTCTTACTCTCAATTAATTATCCTTTAAATTTCAATTTGATGGATAGTAATAGTATTTGCCTCTCATTATTCAACTTATTGTATAAACAAATAATTAAAATGAGTAATTACAATAGAGAGTATAATTTAAATTGGAAGTGTAATTCATTTATCTAAAAATAATTTGAATAATCAATTATTGCCAAATATAGAACATTTAAAAATATAAATATAAATAGATTAAAAAAAAAAAAAGATGAAAGAGCAATTCAAATGAGGTTTGGCTTCAAGCTTGTCCACCTTTTTGATTAATTAAACATCATTAGGCTTCTATTTCACATAACTTTTTTCACATTACCCATCTAATCATCATCCTTTTCCATGCTTAGATGCTCATAATCATTATTAAGAAGAAAGCTCAACAAAGCTAACATGGATTTGTTAGGGAATTGAAAAACACATAAAAGTGCATAGTTCTCTTAATTTATTAATTGTGGATAATTTTCAAACTAAGTTTGTAGAGATTTTAGATATTGTTCTTTATTATATTCAATTTCAACATAAACAAATTTTAGTCTTCTACTATTTAACTCAAAAGAGATACTTTGGTGGTATATATGTGAATTTACTGAATTGCTGACTTAGATTTCATTCTTAAAAAATCATATTACTTTAATATAGATAGTTTATGGATAAAAAATAATTAGTTTAACATTTATTGATTTTTATATATTGATTTTTATAACAATTAAATACATTTCAATTTTTGGTACTTTGATTATTGAATTCTAATTTGTTGTAATTGGAACTTTTTGAATATGATTTTACTAAGAAATTAATTGAAAATATTTTTTATTTTAATTTGATTTTAATGTCCCATTCAATTTATAAATATTTTGAGAAAGAAAAGAGAAATTTTAATACTTCTAGAAGTACGGGTAGTTTTATAATATATTCATTTATATGTGAAGTTAGATTTCTTTTTCAGATTTTTTTTTTTGGTGTAAAACACCGGTATTCGAATCCTATTATCATGGACCAACCGATTTAGAGCTCTTCGGCCTTCCCTTCAAACACGTTTAGCGGGGATCGAATTCAAAAGTTCTTCCCTCATACTCAGTTTGCGTTGTCAACTCAGCCACAACCCACAACTTTTTTCAATTTTTTTTTATTAAAGTCACTAAGAGTATATTAACAAAATAAATTTTGATGACTAAACTATAATAAATTGAAATTAATGCTGAGTTTAGTGGATATTACAATAATGTTTTATTTATTAAGGGTTTATTTAGTAAAATTAGTTGTTTTAATATCTATTAGTTGTTTAAGTAGCTTTTCATGAAACGCTTAAAGTTAAACATTATGCGGGTTAACTTTTCACAAAACGTTGCCTTAATTTCTAAAAATTAGTTCAAACGCTATGAATCAAACACTATAAAAAAATAGCGTGTAGCATTTTAACTGATTCAAACACTAAAAAACTACTTAAAAGTTTATTGCCACACCCGACGTAAGTGTCCAATTTAACCTTATCCATTGATATTAATAAAAACTTGTGGAACTAAATTATAATCGATAATCTTTCTTTATTTATAATTTTTTAATCTTAAAGTTAATGGTTATTTTTTCGACAAATCAAGATAAATTTAACATGGGCTCATGAAATCAAAAAATAATAATTTAATTATATAAAAGTGCACATGGGTGATTATCACTCCAAAAAGGTTTCCTTCCCCTTTTCAAATATTTTTTAAACTTTAAACTGACCTGAAAGCTTCAATTCATTAGGGTTTCGTGGGCCTTAAGCAGAATAGGAAGGCAAGTTACGTACTCTAGCTATATAACTTTACTTTAGATATTGGGATGTGTCTATTCAAAGCTAGAAAGATAAAATTGAGGCAGCTTCTCAATGCATTTTGTCCATTAAAGCTAAAGTTCACTAACAAAAGACTACATCACAACCCAACTACACTTCCTTCAATTTCCATTTTTCTTTTGAGGTTGGACCTCTGTACCTTTTAGTAAATTCCATACTCATCCAAATCCAACCCATTTCCTGGTGGGGTTGGTCCAACCACAATCCATCAAAAAGGTTGAGTCGATTTCGAATGAGAAAAATATTTAAATAATTCATATTGAATCTTGCAAATTTTAATTAATTAAATTATATGAGTCAAATATTAAACTGTATATTTCTTAATATATAGATAGATATAGTTTTTTAAATTTTAAATTATGATTAGACATGTAAATTTTTAAATTTGAATAAAATCAAATTTAAATAATTTAAAATTCACTTAATTATTATCAACCAACTGTGGTCTGACTGGTTTTCTCATTTATGTGAAAAGTGGTAGGTCTTGAATTTGAGTCCTTCTTACTGTGTAACCCGTAATATTATTTCGACCCATTCAACCTCCATATTAATAAAAAAAAAATTCACTTCATTGTTTATGAGAAAAATTATATTGGGAATGCCAAATTCAAATTGTTTAAAGTTATTGAAAGAAATAACATGAATTAGTGATTTTGGATCATGTGATGGGCTCAATTATTCAAAACTGCCTCAACTCTGATGGGTTTACATTACTTCGGAATGCTACAGAAAGCCCAAAGCTGATATCAATTGAATTGGCTGTCAGTAGAAACAGAAGGAGAAGCAAAACTAATTAGACCTCTTCAAAGCTATTAACTGTAGAAGTTGTATCCAAGAACAAACAAATAATGTTTTTTAATTAATATTTTATATTGTTAACTGTATTAAAAATAACATATTGCGATTAAGTATTTAACAAAACTTAACCAGAAAATGTCTAAGCTCAAGGCTAGCTAAAGGCAAGCCACAAGCATAACCATCTGGGTTCTGGCCTACCAAGGTTTAACCAAAACTAGAACCAGCTAGGGAATTCAACAAGCATAAGGCAAATATAACTTGTGTTGGAAAAAGAAAAGAAGCATAAATAAACAAGAAGAATAAGCCAGATATAAAAAAATGAAAAGAAAATCATAAAGAAGTATTAGACATTCTAAAGAAAACATTTGCAGCAGATACAGAATTTAGAATTATGAATTAGACATTTTTAGTGGCTACTTTCTTTTACAAAACAAAGTTATACTTTCTTTAACAGTGAGTCAAAATTGCAACATACAATTGTCTACTAATGATTCAACAAGATTCAGCCTATTAGTTCCTCTATCCATTTTTGCAACTCCACATCATCATCACCTATTAGTTCCTCTAACAGGAAACTGTTAGAAAATAATTCAAGTTTAGTTCTTTTCAAAGTCTTATTTTTTATTCACGATTATATAATGTTATTATTCTGTTAGTAGTGCAGTATTTTGTGTCAAGTAGTTGAGATATTATAGGGATATGCTTAGCAAAGTTAGTTCCCATTGTTGAGAGATTAGTTCCGTGGTCAAAGTAAATGATGCAGTTGAAGACTTATTCAAATTGTAATTAACGTGATCTGTGTAGATATTTGATTCTTCTGTTTATACAAAACCAAAGTTTATACTTTCTTTAACAGTGAGTCAAATTGCCAAACATACAATTGTCCTACTAATGATTTCAACAAAGATTTCAGCTATTAGTTCTCTATCCATTTTTAGGCAACTCCACATACCTCACCTATTAGTTTCCTCACATAACAGGGAGAACTGTTAGAAATAATTCAAAGTTTAGTTTTCTTTTGCAAAGTCTTATTTTTTATTCAACGATTATATAATGTTTATTATTCTGTTAGTAGTGCAGTAATTTTGTGTCAAGTAGTTGAGATATATAGGGGAATAGCTTAGCAAAGTTAGTATCCCATTTGGTTGAGACATTAGTTCGCCGTGAAGTCAAAGTACACATTGGAAATAAAAAAAAAATGCAGTTTTTTTTTGAAAAAGGGGAATAGAACTTATTCAAAATGTAAATATTTAAACATGCTGATTCTGTGTAGAAAATTTTGATTCTTCATGTTTATAGTTATTTCCATTAGTTATAGAAAGCAGGTTATTGTATTTTGATTATAGGAATAGTATAGCAGTTTTGATATCTTAATAATATACGGAAAACATTCTCATCTTCTTTCTCATCTTCTTTATTCAGCTGTTTGTACATGGTATCAGAGCTAAAACCATGGCTGATATTTCAAATCAAATTTCTTCCCAACCCACGAATGCCCAGCATTCTTTTTCAGTTAAATTAAAATCCACAAATTACCTTGCATGGAAAACACAATTCACAGGATAATTCACAGGATAGCATGTCCATATACCCATGAGCAAAATGGAACCGCAGAAAGAAAAATTCGTCATGTCATAGACACCACTCTTACATTTCTTTCTCATGCTAAACTCCCTTTAAGATATTGGAATTATGCAGCTGAACATAGTGTTAATTCTATTAATATTATGCCATCATCAGTTCTTCAAAACAAAAGTCCTTTTCTTTGTTTATATAAATCCCCACCCAATTATCTTGCTCAACACCCTTTTGGATGCACCATATATCCATTTCTTAGACCATACTCTCACCACAAATTTTCTTTTCGGTCAATTCCTTGTATCTATTTAGGAACCAGTCCCAGTCCGTCCCATTATGCTCATCGTTGTCTTGAACCTCTGTCCAAACGTGTCTATTTAGCTCGTCATGTAAAGTTTGATGTCTCTAGGTTTCTTGGGTCTACTTTATCATCAAATGCGAGTCCTTCTAGTCGTCCTACACCGTGGTTGTCAATTTCAAATCAGCTACCTCATCACTTGGATCCTCCGGATGACTCATCAGGTATGATCTTATCTAATACACTACCTTCCACAGACTCCCAACCTTCAACAAACAGTGACTCCACCCATGACTCATTATCTACACCAGCAAACAACAATATTTTGCCATCACCTGCTTCTTCAAACAACCAAATTGTTCCTTATAACCCCCAATCAGCAATTGATCTTGTTGTTGATCTCTCCTCTCACTTCCCGCAACAACAACCTCTTCACACTCATCCAATGCAATTGCGTGATTCAACAAGGCAGAAACGTCAAGCTTTAATTTCTACTGTTAAGCTGGATTATGAAACGTCAAGCTTTAATTTCTACTGTTAAGCTGGATTATTTGACACATGAGCCTAAAACTTATCTTCAAGCTCAACCGCTTCTCCAATGGCGACAGGCCATGGAAAGTGAAATTAATGCTCTCCTACAAAACCAAACATGGCAGCTAGTTACTTGTCCCCCTAATACAAACATTATTGGCAACAAATGGTTGTTTCGAATAAAACGGAAAGCCAATGGAGATATTGAGCACTATAAGGCGCGATTGGTTGCAAAGGGGTTCTCTCAACAACCTGGTGTAGATTACAATGAGACCTTCAGTCCAGTGGTTAAGGCCACAACAATTCGAACTGTGTTGTCTATTGCTACTGTTTCCAAATGGCAGGTTCGGCAACTGGATATATCCAATGCCTTCTTGCATGGATATCTTGAAGAAGACATATATATGGCTCAACCATCTGGATTTATTGATTCAGCTCATCCTGATTATGTGTGCAAGCTCCAGAAATCGTTATATGGCCTCCGGCAGGCACCGCGAGCGTGGTTTCAAAGATTGAGCAATTTTCTACTTCAGCTTGGTTTTCAAGCTTCCAAAGCTGATACTTCCTTATTCATTTATAAAGAGGGTAATATATATTGCTTTATCTTAATTTATGTGGATGATATTTTGCTCACATGCTCAGACTCTAGCAAGCTCAACACTTTTCTTCAATCATTACAACAAGCATTTCCTGTTAAGGACCTTGGCATTGGCAGTCTACATTATTTTTTGGGTATTGAAGTTCTTCCAACACCAGATGGTTTTGTTTTATCCCAACAGAAATATATTATCCCAACAGAAATATATTCGGGATCTATTGCATCAATTTAATATGTCTGATAGCAAGCCTACTATTACTCCCATGGCTACAAATGTTCAGTTATCGAAACATAGTGGAGAACTCATGCTTGACTCATGCTTGACGGTGAATCTTATAGACATTTGGTTGGTTCCTTGCAATATATTACACTCACCAGGCCTGATGTATCATTTACAGTGAACAAACTTGCCCAGTTCATGCACCAACCAACCTCGGAGCATTGGGTTGCTGCCAAATGCTTACTACGTTATTTACAGGGGACCGCCACTATGGGTCTTTATTTTTCCAGAACCTCTCCAATTAATTTACAGTGTTTTTCATACAGTGATTGGGCCGGCTGCCCTGATGATCTCAAATCGACATCTAGTTATGCCATTTATTTGGGAACCAATTTAATTTCATGGTCATCTAAGAAACAATCTACTGTTTCGCGGTCCTCAACAGAAAGTGAGTATCATTCTATTGCGCATGCTACTTCTGAAGTTATGTGGTTGTTATCTTTACTATCTGAACTTCGATATAATGTTTCACCAGCTACATTGTGGTGTGATAACATTGGTGCAATTTTGCTACTTCTGAAGTTATGTGGTTGTTATCCTTACTATCCGAACTTGGATATAATGTTTCACCAGCTACATTGTGGTGTGATAACATTGGTGCAATTTACTTGACATCGAATCCTGTCTTCCATGCTCGAACCAAACATATCGAGCTTGACTTTCATTTTGTTAGGGAGTAGGTGCAGCAAAAACGTGTTCAAGTCAAGTTTATCTCAGGACAGGACCAGCTTGCTGATATAATGACCAAACCTTTGGGGTCTCGGTTGTTTTTGAAACATCGGGACAAGCTTCGACTTGTGTCTTTATCGTCTTCAGCTTGAGGAGGGCTGTTGAGAGATTAGTTCCGTGGTCAAAGTAAATGATGCAGTTGAAGACTTATTCAAATTGTAATTAACGTGATCTGTGTAGATATTTGATTCTTCTGTTTATAGTTTTCCTTAGTTATAGGAAAGCAAGTTATTTGTATTTTGATTATAAATAGTTAGCAGTTTTGTATCTTAATATATACGAAAACATTCTCATCTTCTTTATTCAGCTGTTTGTACACCCATATCTGTGTCAAGTTATGGGAATGTGGTTGTTTTAAGAATCTATTTAAGTATGTAATGTGAGTACAGAATTTTAGTTCAATAAGAATTCTACTTTCAAAATTTAAGTTGTCTTTATTATCCCTTTCAACAAGTGCTATAAGGGCCTCAGTTGGTTTAAATAGAGAGTGTGAGTGAATATGGCTGCCAGTAAGAATCATTCAACATTAGCTCCAAATATTCCAATGTTCAATGGTACTAATTATCAATTTTGGTATGTGAAAATGAAAACTCTTTTCAGATCACAAGATTTGTGGGAGTTAGTTGAGAGAGATATTTCAGAACTCACAAACCCAGAGCAAGCAACTCGACCGACGATGGCAACGAAATGAGTTAAAAGAGAAGCAAAGGAAAGATGCAAAAGCCTTGTTCATGATTCATCAAGGTTTAGATGAAGTGATATTTCCGCAAGTTATGGGTGTAACTACTTAGAAAGAAGCATGGGACCTGTTGTATGAAGAATATCAAGGCTCAAGTAAAGTTGTCACGGTAAAGTTGTAGTCTTTACGACTAGAATTCGAGAATTTACAAATGCAACCATCTGAAACAATGAAAGGTCTCTTTGCAAGAGTCTCTTCAATTGTCAACCAAATTCGTTCTCTTTAAGAAGAATTAACTGAAAAGAAGGTTGTGGAGAAAGTACTAAGATCCCTTCCATCTAAATTCGATCATGCCATTGCTACCATTGAAGAGTCAAAGGACTTGTCAGATTATTCACAAGTTGAACTCATGAACACACTTCAATCGCATCACCAACGCATAAATAGAGGAGTTGAAACTTCCTTAGAGCATGCCTTTCAATCAAGAGTTGATTTGAAGAGGAATTCAGAAAGCTCAGGAAGAGGTGAAAATAATAGAGGAAGGGGTCGTGGTTGCGGTCGCGGTTGGGGTCGAGGTCGTAGAATTTCAAGTCTTGGAAGAGGTAATGGCAGAAACTATAATGGAGATAATAATGCAAACTCTTCAGCTTGTTCTCATTATGGTCGAACAAATCATGTAGATAAAGATTGCTAGTACAAGAACAAATCTGATGAAAATAAATATGTTATTCAATATTACAAATGCAAAAATTATGGCCATATTGCTGGAGATTATGGATCAAAAGGGCAAGTAAATTATGTTGAAGAACCGTAAGCACTTGATGATAATTTATTTGTTGCATGCTTGTCTGCTGATGTTGGTGTATGTGAAGATGCATAGTATTTAGATAGTGGGTGCAACAATCACATGATTGGAAAAAAAGAATATTTTGTGAAACTTGATGAGATGCTTAAGACATAAGTTACAATGGGAAACAATGATAAAGTACATGTGCGGCTTAGGTGTCATTGCTGTCAATTCTAAATTTGGTAGGAAACATATTCATGATGTTATGTATGTTCCTAGATTGGCTAAAAATCTCTTAAGTTTGGGTCCCTTGCTTAAAAAAGGGTACTATGTTGTGTTTGATAATAATGAATGTATGATTTTTGAGAAGAGAAGCATGACTTTAATTTATACATCAAAGATGACAACTAACAAGATGTTTCCTATCATTCTTTCACAAATTAACCTGAATGCTTCTCAAGTTTCAACTGAAGATTCTATGCCATGGCATAGAAGATATGGCCATTTTAATTTGTCCGGGTTGCAGTTGTTGCATAAAGAGAACATGGTGTTGGGTCTTCCAATGGTGCAACTAAATAAGGGAACTTGTGAAGCATGTATTTCGGGGAAGCAACACTGAAACAAGTTTCCTGAAGGCATTGCTTAGAGAGCCACCAGCCCTTTATTGCTGGTACATGCAGACATCTATGGGCCTATGCAAACTCCTTCTTTAAAAGAGAGTAAATATATTCTCCTTTTATTGAAGAATTTTCAAGGATGACTTTGGTGTATTTTTTGAAGGAGAAATTTAAGGCATTTGAAGTTTTCAAAGCAATTTAAGACACTTGTAAAGAAGCAATCTGATCATTCAATTAAGACTTTGCATACTAATTGTGGAAGTGAGTTCACATCCCAAGAGTTCAACTTACTTTGCAGAAGTAATTAAATATAAAGACAGCTTAAGATAAGTTATAGGCCATAACAAAATGTTGTCGTAGAGCGAAAGAACAGAATTGTTATTGAGGCTGTTAGGAGTATGTTAAAAGACAAGGGCCTACCTACAATATTCTAGGTTGAAGCTGTAGCAACAGCTATGTATGTGCTTAATCGCTTTCCAACAAAAATTGTCAAAGAAAAGACTCCATATGAAGCCTGAAAAGGAAAGAAACCAAGTGTAAGTCACTTAAGGATTTTTGGTTATATTGCATATGCCTTGATTCCATCAGAATTGCGGAAGAAGTTAGATGAAAGTGCAGCAAATGCATCTTTGTTGGATATAGTGAGGAGACAAAAGGTTACAGGTTGTTCAATCCTATCACTAAAAAAATCATTATTAGCCATGATGTCCATTTTAATGAAGAAGAAGGCTAGAATTTTGATGATAATGGAGGAACCCCAGCTTTCACACTTGTGAAATTTTAATCTAACCCAGGAACGACCATCTCTTTTATGCCTGATTCTCCTACAATATACTCTACTACAGATTCACCACCAAGGAAGGTACGAAGTTTGTCTAATGTTTACACTTCATGTGAATTCGCTTATTTTGCAATAGAACCCACTTGTTTTGAAGATGCAAATGAAAAAGAAGAATGGGTGAAAGCCATGGAAGAAGAGATTGCTGCCATTGAAAAGAACAACACGTGGAGCTTGGTGGATTTACCTTCTAGTAAAGAAGCAATTGACTTAAAGTGGATATACAAGTCAAAATTCAATCCCAATGGATCCTTGCAAAGGAATAAGGCATGTTTGGTGGTGAAAGGATATTTTCAAATTCTAAGCACCGATTTCTGTAAAACTTATGTTCCGATTGCAAGATTTGATACGATGAGAATGATTTTAGCACTTGCAACTCATTTTAGTTGGCTAGTGTACCAACTTGACATTAAATCAACATTTCTTAATGGAGATTTACTTGAAAATGTGTATGTAAAACAAACTAAAGGCTTTGAGAAAAAGGGAATGGAGCATAAAGTTTATAAGTTGCATAAAACACTCTACGGGCTCAAACAAGCTCCAAGAGCTTGGTATAGCAAAATTGATGGTCATTTTTCACATAATATTTTTGAAAAGAGTGTAAATGAGCCTACTTTGTATGTTAAAACTTGTGGGGATGAGTTCTTAGCGGTTTGTTTTTATGTTGATAATATGATATATACTGGGAACTCAATTAAAATGATGAAAGATTTTAAGGACTCAATGATGAAAAGCTTTGAGATGTCTGATTTGGGTTTGTTACATTACTTTTGGGGATCGAAGTTGTGCAAGATGGAAATGGAATTTTTATTTTTCAAAGAAAATATGCTACTAATCTCTTAAAGAGGTTAGGGATGGCCAATTGCAATGTTGTCAAGACTCCACTTAACACAAATGATAAGTTCTCATTGGATGATGGAATTTAAAAGGCAAATGGGAAGGATTTTAGAAGCATGATGAGAGGACTGATGTATCTCACTCATACAAGACTGAATATCATGTTTACTATCAGTTTCTTATCAAGGTTCATGCATAGTCCAAGTAAGCATCATCTTGGAGCAACAAAGAGTGCTAAGATATATACAAGGCACAATCAACCATGGCATCAGGTATGAGAAGAGAAAAAGTAATGAATTTTCTGCCTTTACTAATAGTGATTGGGCTGGTTATGTAGATGACAGAAAAAGCACATCAGGTTTTGTCATTTGCTTAGTTCTGAAGCTATTTCATGGATGTCAAAGAAGCAACAAAGCACTGCACTTTCAAGCACTGAAGCTGAGTAAATAGCTACCACATCTATTAGGCGTCAGGTCACTTGGTTGAGGAGAATACTAACTGATTTGAAGCAAAAACAAGATATGACAACAATGATATACTGTGACAACAACTCCACAATTGCAATGTCCAAAAATTCTGCAATAATGGAGGTCAAAGCATATTGAGACACGTTACCATTTTATTAGAGAACTAGTTGCTAAAGGAGAGATAGAGTTGCAATATTGCAACATTGAAGACCAAACAAAAGCTCTGTCAGAAGAAAAATTTAAGAAGCTGAGAGTCATGATTGGCATGCAAACCCTTACTTGAATTAAGGGGGGGACTGTTAGAAAATAATTCAAGTCTAGTTCTTAAATTCTGCAATAATGGAGGTCCAAAGCATATTTGAGACACGTTACCATTTTATTAGAGAACTTAGTTGCTAAAGGAGAGATAGAGTGCATCAAAGCATATTGAGACACGTTACCATTTTATTAGAGAACTAGTTGCTAAAGGAGAGATAGAGTTGCAATATTGCAACATTGAAGACCAAACAAAAGCTCTGTCAGAAGAAAAATTTAAGAAGCTGAGAGTCATGATTGGCATGCAAACCCTTACTTGAATTAAGGGGGGGACTGTTAGAAAATAATTCAAGTCTAGTTCTTTTCAAAGTCTTATTATTTATTCTCTCTGTTAATAGTGCGGTATTTTGTGTTAACTAGTTGAGGTATTATAGGGATGTGCTTAGCAAATATGTGTCAAGTTATGGGAACATGGTTGTTTTAAGAGTCTATTTAAGTAACAACTTTCATTGTTTGATGTACTGTGAGTCAAGAATTTCAGTTCAATAAGAATTCCGCTTTCAGAATTTAAGTTGTCTTTGTTATCTCTTCCAACAAAAACTCATATTATGTCAATCATCATCGATAACAGAACTATCAACAGGAACTTGATTATCAGAATCCTCGTGCTGTGCAAATCTCAAACATATAAGAGTCATCAAGTTTTCTCTTCATGGATGAACCTCTCATCCTTTCCTCCATAACTAAACTATTCTCAACCAGAACAGAACCAGAAGCGCCTTTGTTGTTGTTGTTTAGATAAAGTTTTATTTTTATAATAAAAACTTTTCTTTAATCCGGTCTATCCAATTTCTTTAAGCAGGAGTGGGATTCCAATATTTTCTTCATGCCCCAAGTACCTGTACCATCCAGTCTTTCAGCTATTCTTGAGCTTGGTGAAGAAGTACAGATCTTGGAGGCCACACAATTAATCTCCCCCAAAACGATTCCAAATCATCCAAGGTTCTTCATTGCCATACAAATCACAGTCAGATACTATGTTTTGCAATACTAGCGACAATTGTCCAGTGATTTTCGAGTAAAGATAATCGAGGTATATTTCCGTGTCTTTTGACAAGAACCTATATCCTGGAAGCAGAATTCTTTCATCCTTCAAACCCTCAAAGAAACCCCAACTAAAAAATGAGCGTATATGAATATATGTAAATATAGGTAGTTCAAATCGCTACACTGAGCCACACTTTTTTAAACTTATCAAAAATCTTACCTGGGGCCAACTATTTATAGAGAGAGACGTGTTTATAGAGAGAGACGTGTATAATGGAGCATAGAACTTGCAGATACTAAGTTGGAGGGCAAATTTATAACTGCAAACTGGGGACGGAGGCAATACAAGTTGCATGTGAGGCCCAGTGCCTTGGATAGGAAGTCATATGTGGAGGCAATTAATTATTATTTATATGCATACATAAAATATACATGTAATATTTTAATTAAATAAATCATAAATTAATTATTAATTACTAAACATCAATTTATTAATTCATGATTAATAAATAAATTAGATATAGTAAATTTTTACAAGTTTGACGGCAATGAACATGAACCTAATTTTTACTATAAAATTTATTAATTAAGTTTAAACATTATAGCATTTATTATTAATTAATCCTCAAAACTACAATTATAACTAGTCGTATAAATATAACTATTCTCATTAGTATTATAATTATACAATATATATAGAGATAATTATCTTATATTTCTCTTATAAGCAAGATTCTACTTAAATTAATTGTTAATTAATACGTATGATTACCTAAAGCATCTCTTAACATTACAATATGTAATTTTTTTAATTTTAAGAAATAAAAACCAAAAAATTTTCGAATCTTAATCTATAAACAAATTTTCTATTTATTATGGAATTAAATACTAAAGTTTCATTGTTGAAATACTAGTTATTTTGCAACCCAAGTCCATCAGATTCCAATATTATGGAATTGAAGCCCAAGTCCATCGCCCTTGAAGCTGCAAATATTGGAGCTTCAGTTTTCTCCGCTTCTTCTGGCAGCAGTGGCCTTCGAGCTTTCTTCGTTCCCGACGCCAGCAATGCACCATCTGAGTCTCGACAGACCATACCAAAACCCACACACCCATCCTTTAGAAATGCAGCATCATAGTTGAAAACCCTGTTATTGACTCGCTACGTCAATCAGAATCGAGAAAATTTGAATTCGAAATATTTTACTAACATATTACAATTGATTGACAAATATTATTTATTTATAATAATAATAATAATAATTTTTTAAAAATAATTTTTATTCAATTACTTTTTTTATTCTTATGAGTCCCTCATTATTATAATAATAAATTTTTAAAGATATTTTTTCCATCCAATTATATTTTATTTTGATCATGCACTTATTGTTATTTCATATTTACTCATTTTATGTACTTGGGATTTCATTTTTATATATAGAATTTTTTATTAATTTTTATTTATGATATAAATAATAAATTATATATATTGCCAAAAACCTAAATTCGAAATACTTGACTAAAAAAATTCATAAATATATTAAAATCTTAAAATTATTTTCATATTGTTGAACATTTTATGATTTTGAGAATGGACTTATGTGTAAGTGTGTGAACAACTGTTGACTACCAAGATAGTTATAGGTTTTGTTGTGTGAGACTTTCTAATTAGTTTTTCCGCTATTTTTTTTATAGTGTTTGTAACATAATGTATAAATTAGTAAAATAACGTCTTATAAAAAATGAACTCATATAACGTTTAGTTTTTAACATGTTATAAATGCTGCTAAAATAATTAATAGTTACAAAACAACTAATTTTACTGAACATGCCTATAGAAAATGTAAGATAAGTAAGAAGAAAACTGCAATAACTCAGGCTAATCAACCCAATTAATTCCTTAACAAATTCAACCAAATAAATTAGCTCTCTAATGAGTTAATCAATCAATTTCCAAGTATAATTAATAAAATTGCCACAGTAATGTAGATCTATCTATATAAATATATAATTTCTAACGTCTAAATGATTATGTGGTAGCATGTTAGAATATGAAAGTGATGACATGATATTTTTTATTTTTTCATTATAATTAATATCCTAATATGAAAGTGACGAGATGGTATTTTTTTTATTTTTCATTATAATTAATATTTTATATTTAAATAAAAATTAAATTTTTTTATTAAATAATGGAGTTTCAATTAACCTAATAAGATTTCATTATAATTAATATATAATAAATATAAAGTTTTTTATTAAATACTTTTTATTCTATAAAAAAACTAGTGGAGCATAGAGTCATAGTTAATAAAAAAATTTGATAGAGTTAAAACATTTGATAGAGTTAAAACTAAGGAAATGCTCAAGAGATCAGTGTATTGCTCTTAATCTAGAAATCATATGCTCTATCTATGTTCTCATAAAATTATTTATAATACCACTCAAAATGTAACTGACTATCTACATTTATGGTAAGAATCTAAGTTATAATGGCCGAGTAAGAATCTTGGTAATTAATGGTCGAGTAAGAATCTTGATAATTAATGGTCTTTTAATGACTTCGTTAACTGAACGTTACTTTATTTGAATGTATATGGACAATGCTCGGCTTTTAATTAACTGCTCGACTCGATTACTTCGATTTGTTCGGCCATCCTAATTTGCTCGGCACAGATCAATAATCCGTTTCTATCAAAAGTCCCTCCAAAAGTATACCGAATCATTTATGTTCAGTTATTTTAGTGTTCTTCAAACTATTTCCGAACGCTTTTTATTTTTGCTTTTCCATGTAAGTCCTAAATGTCGACTCATCTCCAGTCACGTCTTGTCTAAGATGGTTATCAACGCTCCTTACTTCATCATTAAGGCACAACTTTTGGCATTTCACTCTTCTGGCGACTCTTTTGATTCTAAGTTGGCTATAAATTGTGGCTTTGAAGCATTTCTATCGACTTTTGAAGTTCGTTTTGCTACCACTCTCATTTCTCTTTGTAATTAATTTCACAAGAGATAATTGTTTTGCTCTTTTCACTTTCTTAATTTTACCTTTTCCTTTGCTCTTTTCTTTTTTATAATATCATGGACTCTAGCACCCCTTTCCTAGACAAGGCAAGGTATCGCCATTGAAACCTGTTGGGATTCTAACTAAGTAGGGTCCGCGGAAAAATACAGGTAGTAAAAGTAAAATAAAATTACTATTATCACATATACCTTCAATAATTAAATATTGAATATTGACGATTGAATCCACCAGAAATAATAATCACGGTAAAAATTAAATAATTACTGTAAATGCCAGTGAATCACCAGAAATAATTAATCACGGTAAAAATTAAAATAATTACTGTAAAATGCCAGATTGAAAAAATAAGAACACCGAGATTTACATGATTCACCTTCAAACTGTTACATGGGCTACGTACACGGGACAAAAACTCCAAAATTCTTCTACTTAAAAAATAGTAGTACAAAAGAGCGATACAAAAATAGTGGATACTCTAAGTGTTTTTCCCAAAACACCCCACAAATTACAATTCTCAGCTATTTTTCTCTCTTTCCCATATTTTTAGGAACTCTTCTAAAATCTTTCTACCATTTAAATAGTGTATTATTGCTTCTAGTTATGTTGTGGCGCCTTAATGAACGGAAAACCTTCTCCTTTTTATAGGAGAAGTACGCGGACGCGTTAATCACGCGTCCACTTTTCCTTTTTTTTCTTTCTTTCTTTGTTTGACACCGGTTCCTTTGAATAATAAAAATAAACGTGCTTTTTTTTTTTGCTTTCTCTTCGTTCAAACTTTTTTTTTTTCTTTTCTTCGTTCAAACTTTGTGTGTGGGTCCACAACACCACACATCTTCTTCTTTTTTTTTCTTTCAAACTTGTGTGGGTCCCACATGTTGTAGGGACCCCACAACAATTCTCCTCTTCTTCGTCCTCAAGCTCTAAAGCTACCAAATCAGGTGGTTTTCCCTTTAGCCGCCTTATAGTTGCCATGGGCATAGTAGATCAAGCTTTTAGGGTATCACCTGGCACGGTCCGAGCCACTGGTATTGTTATTAGAAATAGGATTGCTCCTCCTCATTTAAATAGAAGCCCCAAACCTACTCCTGCGCAAACAAAAGACAAAAAGACTACAAAAAAGAATAAATTCAGTGCAAAGAGGGAGAACATGTATCCAAATTAAGCCCTTGCTTGGAGAGGAGGATATGGAAAGGCTTAAAGCAAAATACTCTATCCCGACGAATTTGAGCTTTTCCTTATTAGAGAGAATGTTCGAGTAAATTCCGAGCAAAGTCCCAATTTTCTTGTTCTTTACGAGGAAAATTTGAGAGTTGGTGTTCGTCTTCCCCTCCAACCGGATTTATGTGATTGTCTCAATCAGCTCGGCATTACGATGTCCCAACTTGCTCCTAATAGTATTAGGATCGTGCTCGGGCTTAGCATCTTAGCTCACAAGACGAACCTGGAGTTTTCTCATTTTGTGATCAATGGTTTATATGCTTTGACAAATCATGGGAGAGAAGACCATCCTCATCTGACTGCTCGAGGTGGGCTTAGTTTTTTTGAGGGAATGACTTGCATCTCTAAAAGGAAGGTGGAAAGAAAAATTTTTTGTAGTGAAAACTATGCTCAGGGTGGACTTAATTAATTTTTATTAGGTATTGCTCTATTATAACTCTACTAGTTTTTTAAAGAATAAAAACTATTTAATAAAAAACTTTATATTTAATATATATTAATTATAATGAAATCTTATTATAATAATTTTAATTATAACTCTATTATTTAATAAAGAACATTTAATTTTTATTTAAATATAAAAGATATTAATTATAATGAAAAAATAAAGAATATCATGTTATCACTTTCATATTAAGATATTAATCGTAATGAAAAAAAAAAATGCCATGTTATCACTTTCATATTCTAATATGCTGCCACATAAACATTTAGACCTTAGAAATTATATATTTATATAGATAGATATAATTAGATTAACAAATAGAATTAGAATATTAATTTCAATTCACTAAAATTTATTTCATTAAGATTAAATATTCTTATACTTTGTTTAATTTGAATATATGGGAATTTCAAAGAGAAAAAATAAATAATTAACTAAATATATCAATTGAATAACAATAATTTGCTTAAAATAATTAATTGTCCTAATTAATATTTGAGTTCATTATTTAGAAATTTAAAAAAGAATATATAATTTTACCTTCTATCATTTAATCAAAAGTATATAAGCAAATTATTTAAATTAAAACAACGCAAATATAAATTAAAATAATTTTCTTAAAAATTACATTCAATTTAATTAAAACATAGAGAATCATATAATCTGCACATTGTGTGGGTACATGACTAGTTATAATAATTTCAAGACTAGTACTATTATGATAACTATGAATAGAATTATTTGTAATTAAATGTACAATATATATTGGATAATTATAATAATGATTAGTAAGAATAGTACCGGTTAAAAATTATAGTTACTAGGATAAATTAATAATAAATGCTATAACATGTTGGGATTCTAACTTATCCGAGTGGGCCCTCGAAAAAATACTGGTGGTAAAAGTAAAATAAAATTACTATTACCACATATACCTCCAATAATTAAATATTGAATATTGACGATTGAATCCATCAGAAATGATAATCACGGTAAAAATTAAATAATTACCGTAAATGCCAGATGAAAAAAAAATAAGAACATGGAGATTTACGTGGTTCACCCTTCAACTGTTTTTACGTGGTTCCACTCCTTCAACTGTTTATGGGCTAACGTCCACGGACAAATACTCCGAAATGAATTCTTTTCTACTAAAAATGAGTAGGTTACAAAAGAGATTACAAAAATGAGTGGTAATCTAAAGTGGTTTAACAAAAACACCCCAAAATTTCAATCCTCACTATTTCTCCATTCTTTTTCTCCTCTACCCAGGAACCCCTTTTTCCTAAAATTTTCTACACTCAATATGTGTTATTCATATTTCTATATTGTCGTTTTTGTACAACTTAATGATGAAAAACCTTCTCCCTTTTTATAGGGAGAAGGGGACGCAGTGACGCGTTTAATCACGCGTCCACTTTTCCTTTTTTTTTTTTCTTTCTTTCTTTGGCACGCGTCCTTTGAAAACAAATGAACGTGGCTTTTTTTTTTTTTTGTTCGGGTGCAGTCTCTCTTTTGACTCCACCAAAAACAAAAAACGTGTTTTATATTTTTTTTTTTCTTTTCAAATGTGTGTGGGTCCCACATGTCGGAGGGACCCCACAACATAACATTTTTGGCCACCGTCCTTTTGAATACAAAATGAACGTGCTTTTTTTATTTTCTTTGTTTTCGGCAGCCTCCTTTGACTGGCACCAAAAACAAAAAACGGTTTATGATTTTTTTTTTTTTACTTTTCAAAATGTGTGTGGGTCCCCACATGTTCGGAGGGACCCACAACATAACATTTAGGCTTACTTAATAAATTGATATAAAAATTAGGCTTAATATTCCATTGCAGATTGAATTTATAAAAATTTAATAATTATATATATATATATAAAATATATATATAATATTAAGTTATTAATAATATACAATTATAATTAACATATGTACATTAATATGAACGAGTCAATCCATGAATATATAATATTAAGTTATTAATAATATATCAATTAATTAATTAACATATGTACATTAAATTTGACGAGTCAATCCATGATACAATCTATTTAAACTCGTGTCATATACGGTTACCTGTTTATGATACGAACCAATATTAATTTAACCTCAATCATAACCGTTTAATTTCGGTATTAGGGAAATGGTATTCTCATGACCCGTTTTGATTATTAAATTCAAAAAAGTAAGTCTAAATCTGTCTAAGAATAATTAAAACTCATCTAACAAAATTAAAGCCAATTGATTGAGTTGAACTTAATTTTTATATACTATTAAGTACAGTTTGATTTACATTGAAATCTATTCTGTCTTGCTTAGTTTAATTTGAATCGAATTTAATCTCATGTCTAGCTGACAAAACGGAACAATTAAAAACTGGAAACGCTGTCGTTCGGTCACCAATGATTTCCCCCGTTGCTTGTCTTCTCCAACAACAGTCCGATTCCAATCTCCTCATCAAATCAATCTGAAAAAGTTCTACTATTTTAATATATACTCTACATCGAAGACAATCCCCAATTCATAACTTTTTCCTCCCCGGCGGAAATGGATTCCCTCCCTAACGGAAACTCTGCTGCCTCCACTCTCGTTGCCACCACCCCAGCTGTACCAACCACCGCGACTCCGTCTTCAAAACTCACGCAACTAACGGATTCGTTAAAACTCGAGCACCAGTTCTTGCGAGTCCCCTTTGAGCATTACAAGAAAACGATCCGAGCTAATCACCGATTCGTCGAGAAAGAAGTCTCGTCCGTCATCACTGCCGTCAATGACACCGCCGATTCCGATATATCCAAAGACGACGCCGTTCAGCAGCTTACTTCTCTTGTGTCCAGATTGCAGGGGCTGAAAAGAAAGGTATCATATATTAAAAAAAAAAGGAAAGAAAATCAACCTGGACGCACGTTTGACGCTTTAAGCCAATTGTATTGCAATTCAACAATTCTCAAAATCTCCAGCTACTGCCTCTGGATGGATTTTTAACAGTATTTGAATCTTAAATTTGTGAAAAAAAATGGAAAATTATGTAATTAGAATTTTGGGTCTTAATTACCTGAATTGCTTATTTTATGCAATTTTTTTTTGTAATTTTATTTTGGTGCATTTGGGAGTGTGAATTGGACGTTTTTTATGATCTCGGATGTCAGTAACTTTATTGGATCTATATTTAGTAGTTAGCATGTTTGTTTTGGCTATGTAGTTGGAAGAGGGAAGTAAGACAGAGCATTTGCAAGCTCAAAGGTGTCGTGCTCGACTTGACCATTTAGAATCAGTAGATGCTGAGAATCTTTCGGAATGGAGCAACACTCGTCTGAAGCGGATTCTTGTGGACTATATGCTGCGAATGTCTTATTATGAAACTGGAATGAAGCTTGCTGAAAGCAGCAATATGATGGTAAACTTCGTTGACGATTTCTGTTCATGAGCAGCTACTATCTTGGCTTCTTTAAGTGGATATTTTTGAGTTAAATGGGTCAGAGTTTGAGAAATTTTTGCCAGATGTGATTATTCTATTGATGATATAACTGTAAAAACACATTTTATTGTGTAAACTGCTTAGTAACTTAGCTACTAGACTTGTAGGTAGCTAATGGTTCTGTTCTTATCAATGTCTATTTGGCTAATAGTTATGCTTGGTGATGAAGTTATGAAAATTCAAGAAAAGGTAATGGTGACATGAGCTGTTTATCATTATGATATGTGTCAAGTGGAAGTGCAGTGATGTGTATTACTTTAAGATCCAAATTTGTGTTGCAACTGTTTATCTTTCTTTGTACTTGTAGAAGATTGGAGTTTTCTGGACTTAATAGGTTTGATGTCGTATGAGACTATTTCTTCATTTCTCTTCCCAAGTCTCCAACAAGAGGAGACAGAGAGGCAGTAATTAAGAGGTTTTTTATCTCCACGCTGATAATAAGTTGAATGCAGGATCTTGTTGATATTGATGTATTTCAAGAGGCAAGAAAGGTTATTGATGCCCTTCAGAATAGGGAGGTAGCTCCTGCTCTAGCCTGGTGTGCCGATAACAAATCACGATTGAAGAAGTCAAAGGTACCAATTAATTCCTCGTGTCAAATAGGAATCTAGCTATTTCTCTTTTATGGAGTCTATAACTGAGAGCTAATAGATTGATCAATCAACAATGTCTTCTTCTTCTTCTTTAATTACTAGTATTACTAGCAGACATCCTGATTGAAGCTGAGAAGTATAATAATTTAGCATGATTGAAGTTCGGAAAGAGGATGCTTTTACCATTTTCCTTATGGCAGGAATTATGCATACTTGTAACATCTAGGTAGAAAATTAGGCTTATGGATACGATCAGTTCTGTTATTTTTGTGCACTTATTTGCTCATGCTAAAGGGAAAGAGTAAGTAGAAGACCTGGCAAGTAATCGTCAAATTCTGGGCTTGGGTGATAATCACACTTATTAGACAAATTAGCTTGTTTGGTTGGTTTATCTTGCCTAGCCTGTTCATTCTTGTCTTTTTCCTTGTTTCATTTTATAACGTTTGTTAATGAGGCAGAATAAGTTTTGTTTTACATATATAGAAAAGATGTCTTAGATATGTTTTCTTGGAATACACTCAAGTTATTTGCTGCAGTATATGGACTCATGCTAGAAAGAATACAGTGAAATGCAACACATATGCAGCATTCTGATTCTAGTGTCATTTCCATACTGTCTTTGGCATTGTCCAATATCTTTGCCCTGTTATTTTTCTTTATCTGTACTGTAAGTAGTTAGCTTTTGAAGCTTCAAATTACACTGTAATAATTTATTTCTGCTTTAATGCCAAAATTAAATAGTTGACCTTTGCAAGGATTTGTGTAACCTTTGTTAATGCTTATTGTTTTTATTGATTACAGAGCAAATTTGAATTCCAGTTGAGACTTCAAGAGTTTATAGAGTTGGTACGATCTGAAAACAACATGCGTGCCATTGCATATGCTCGAAAGTATCTAGCTCCATGGGGAGCTACCCATATGAAAGAATTGCAGAGGGTCATGGCAACATTGGCTTTTAAGAGTCACACTGAATGTGCAACATACAAGGTGACCTTATTTAACAATGTTATTTGATCACCGCATTTGGATATTGTTCTTCACAAATTTTGATTAAATGATAGATCAGTGTTGTCACCAGGCGCTTGCCTAGGTGCTAAGGTGACACGAGGGCTAGGCACCTCTTTATACCTTCAGGCGAGACGATATTAACTAGGCCTTGCCTAGGCGCCAAGCCGCAGCAAGGTTCAGGCGAGTGCCTCAAATAGAAATTGTTACTTCCCATATAGATATTAAATCTTAGGTTTAACATTTAATAGAAATATAAAGACGGGAAAAGTGAGCTAAATGCGGCTGGAATATAGAAAGTTTGACACTCATTTAATAATTAGCTCAAAATTTAACACAAATATGGGAAAAAAAAAAAAAAAAAAA
The DNA here is from genome assembly GCF_014843425.1 of Jatropha curcas. Next base: position 394,566 of record NW_023591781.1, read on the forward strand.
AAAAGGCCAGCGATGAACCCCGCAGTCACTGAGCGGCGTGGACCGGCGACTGGATGAGGGGTAGAAAGCCGGGACGCTAGAGGTCTTATACGAGGTTATCAGCTCAAGTGCGCAGAGTGCCTCCAACATAAGTATTTATAGAAATTTGTTCCACTGTCCCGCATATATGACTATAATCTTAGGTTTAACATTTAAATAGAATAATCCAATAGCGAACTAGACGGGGAAAGAGGTTGGAAGATCTAAAAAGAATGCGGCTGGTGGAATATGAATAGAACCAGTTTGACCAGACTGTCACCTTGCACCATTGTGAACCGCTGGGTGCACGATCATATTTATAATATTGCTGTTGCAAAAGAATATTAAATCATCACCATATGCCTGGGGGTAAGAATAACAATAAAACAATTGAAATAATAAAATAAAGAAATACCAACTAGATAAGTGTCTGGAAATTGAAATAACTTTTTGACATCTTAAATTACACACAAGGACAAAATCTAATCCACTAACCTTAAAGTAAACAGTCAAGTATAGTAGATACAAATTTATGGAAAAAAGAAAAATCCAAACACAAGAAGAGAAGGAGGCCCCCGTCTTCAATGACCCTAGGTGAAGGCCATTCGCCGTCAGCTACAATCAAAATGAATAGCGTGAAACTAATCCCTTACCAGGTGTGGGGTACTCCTCCCCTCTCTGGGGTGGGAAGTGCTTCCCTCACCTCCCCCTAGATCTTTATGTCGAGAGAGAGCTTATTTAAGGCTGCATCGACGTATGGTTGATCCTCTCGACCAACAAGAGTTTCTACTAATGTTGTCGTTTAGTTCTAAAGGGAATAAAGGGTCCTGGACCCTCAGAACACAGTAGCTTTATTCTCGGTCTATATTGAGGACTCTCAAATAATCATCAAAAAATTGAAAGAGTATTAGGTGAATAACATCTATATACCAAATAAAGGAAGCACTGCGATGATTTCCGACATAATTTTTAAGAGACATCATACGCTAGGACTTTCAATATATAAGCAAGAAATCCTTAGAAAAACTAAAGAACTTTTAAAAGTATTTAACTATTATCCGACAATGAGATCTTTAGAATCTCTCTGTCTCACACGTCATAGGGTCCATAGAACTTATCTCTCTATTAATAATTTATTTTAATGTGCTTTGGCATTTAATTGCAAGAATTAATATTTTGGATAGTCAAAACATGTTCCTAATAGAATTCTTTAGATGCCGTCCATTGATATCCAGTAAAAATGCGAATAACTCTTAACTGATCCTTGTTAAACAATACACTTTACTAGAGTAATTTTAAAAAGTTTCATAATGAATAATATTTTATCGAAACCAATGGTAGGGAACATCTAAAACGATATTTTTGGAGGCATTGATCATGAAATGTTGTTGTTAATTTTCATATCGATGCCTAAGTGCCAAGAACAGTAATGGAAATGATCACCAAGCCAATTAAGGACAATCCAGTTAATGGTCGTCCGTCAAAAGGTGTGCCACTAGTTTGGCTTTTCTCACTATACACTGATAGATTCACTTGTTCCTAGTCTTAAAAATTTTTCTTGAAGATATAGAGAAGTTCAGAGACACGACACTTAAGTCCATCCCTGTGCACTTCTGACTCCAAGTGCACATTTGTGCATAACTTTTCCCCATTGTGATTAGGTTGTGTTCTCAGTGTCCCACTAACTTCACAATATAAATATCTACATATAGAAAACTCTATATGGTATTCGATACCATTTTTCTCTCGTTGCCTATTACTTGCAAAGTTTAGAATGGACTCATATCCATCATATAACTCGAAAATAAGAAAATAGGCGAATATTTTATATGCATAGTGTCCTGCCCTCATTAAGAAAAAAAAAAAAAAAAGGAGAAGGAGGCTTCAAATTGGGAAGCTTGGCAGCCAATCAAAGAATTAGGTGAACAACCAACCAGGTGTGGTCTGGTTGGTCTTCTCACTTATGCGAGGAGTTTAAGGTCGAGTTTGAGTCCTCTCGACCACAAGAGTTTTCACTAATTTGGTCAGCTAAGGTAAAGGGCTACCCAGCAGTGTTATTTCGGCTTATTGGGCCTCTCAATGAATAAAAAAAAAAGAATTAGGTGAATAAATCTAATAAAAATAAAGGAAAGCACGTAGGATTTCTGCTACATGAAAGAACATAGCAGACTCAATATAAAGAAGAAAATCCTTAGAAACTAGAATTTTAAGTTTAAATGACATAGTTTTGATTCTTCAACAGTCATCTAGAATTCTAAATTATTTAATGTGCTTTTTGAAATTAATTTTTGGATGCATAATTCTAATTCTAAATGCATGATAGAGTTTCGAACTTCTGATCTCGTTAACAATACACCTAAAATTTTAAATCACCTAATGCTTTTTGAACCAATGTAGAATTCTACATTTTGAGTTGTCTAGAAATTTTTAATTTTCATATCATGCCTAGTGCCTCAGCCAATGGACGACCTTGTCGCCTCAAGGGTGCCTAGTGCTTTTCACAACACTGATAGATCAGAAAATTTTTGGATTAGAGTTCAGAGACACAACACTTTGCCTCTGTCTCTTCCTGACTCTGTGCATTTGTGCACTTTTCCCCATGTAGTTTGTCCGTGTGTCATACTTCCAATTTTCTATATAGAAAACCATATTGGTTATCATTTTTTCTCCGTTGCCCTTGCAAAGTTGAATGGACTCATCACTTACTGAAAAATGAAATAGGGAAATAATTTATTGCAAGTGTTTTAGTAGAATAATTTCTTCTTGCTGGTTTAACCCAGGTACTAGACTATTATTTATTAATATATGACTCTTCATTTTAAGAAACTAGCTTTTAGTCCTCACGGTGGTCTTCACTTGTCTTTTTACTTTTTCTCTTGAGTCTATCTAACCTGATGAGTTCTGTCTTTTCTCATTAGTAAGACTTGGTTTCATTTGGGAATATATTTGATATCTTATGTTTTGTTTTCCAGGTTTTATTTGAACCAAAACAATGGGACTACTTGGTGGATCAATTTAAACAGGAATTCTGCCGGTTATATGGCATGACCCTGGAGCCCTTGCTGAATATTTATTTACAAGCAGGCTTATCCGCACTGAAAACTCCGTATCCTATATTTATTGACTTGGTACTGGTGTCCAATTGCTCATTTAATCTCTTTTACTCTTGGGTAATGTGGTTTCCCCATTTCTGACTATTACTTTAGAGACGTTTGGCTGCCTTCTACATGGCACAAGCAACTCTAGTATCTTTTGCAGAGTCACATAGATGCCTTCTGCATAAATTGGAGCAACTCATTTAACCTAAATGAAAAAACAAAAATAAGAGAGGATAAATGGATTTTCCAGAGTCTTGGAGTTTTTCATGTGAGATGCAATTATTGCTGAACATTTGGTTTCTCATTCCAGTTTGTTAATGATATGATGGATGTACTCTTTACAAGTAGCTTCTCTCCTTTGAATTTGGGTTTTAACTTCTCTATGATGTGGTATCATCACCGCAGTTAATAATTCGCACACCATCCGAGTGAGTGCTTTTTTCTTAACCGTAACTACTTTAGATACTGTTATGAGGACGATTGCACAAAGGAGGATCCACTTTCACAGGAGAGCTTCCGGAAATTGGCATCACCTTTGCCATACTCTAAGCAGCATCATTCAAAGCTTGTTTGCTACATAACCAAAGAGCTGATGGACACAGAAAATCCACCCCAAGTCTTGCCTAATGGCTATGTCTACAGCACTAAGGTTCAAATTATTCTACTAGTGAATGAGTAGCGTTTGATTTGCAATCTTGTTCATGGCCAGGCCTGAGCTTAGGGAATGCCAAAATTTCCAAAGGCCTGGTCCGTCTAACCTGCAATTTTTTTAATAAATTGAAGCCTGGGGAATGGCTCAGTACGGGTTTCAACATCTGACATCCTATTTTTTATTTTTGGGTTTTTGCAGGCACTTGAAGAAATGGCGAAGAAAAACAATGGTAAAATAACCTGTCCCAGAACATCTGATGTCTGCAATTATTCTGAGGTGGTAAAGGCATACATCTCATAATCAGATGAAATCAAATAACTTTAAAGGAAGAAAACAATCCTGTGATGGCCTCTGAACTCATCTGTAAATAGTGATAACATAAAAGTAATTCCATTTGCACCTCTGGCTGTAGAATTGGAGACTTGCTGCATGTACATATGAAAAAACTCAAACTTCTCTCAATGTTTTTTTTTTTTCTTTTTCGATATCTGAATGAAGAAACCTGAGAATGATTCATTATCACTGAAAACGTGGATACCTGATGTTCTGCATTTAATTCAAATTTAGAAAATCATATCGTTGATTAGATATTAGGGAGATAGAATGAGTTGCTTCAAAAGGGGATAGCCAGTGACAATTCAGGTGGTGATGTTAATTTTTATTGCCAGATATCAAATGTTAGGTTTTGGCATCAAGTTTTCATTTGTTATGTGAAAAATTGTTGCAGCTCAAACTTTATGATAGATCTATTGTACTCCGAAAGCTATGAATTTTGATAATATTGTGCATCTCTTCAACTGGCAACAAAAGTTGTGTTTTTGTTTTTATATTCGACCATTGTTAATCATCATTATCATCTTTTTATTTCTTTTTAAGAGAAAAAAAAAAAAAAAAAAAAAAAGACGCATTGTTAATCATCATCTAATCATCTTTTTTATTCTTTTTAAAAAAAAAAAAAAAAAAAAAAAAACAGAACAAATACAAAACAAAATAGTGCTTGAAGGGCATAAGTAGGATCTTCACGATCTCACCCTAAGCCAGCAGATCACTAGGCACCAAATTAGCAAGCTTCCATTTATTTCCAATGATTTACCTAACAAAATATTTTCCAGATAGTATTTAACATTACATAAATTTCTATATTTTAAATTTTATTATTAAGTATAAAAAAAATGCATAAAATTATAAATTGTGGTCGTCTAAAATCAGTTAAATTGTGGCAGTCTAATATCAGTGACGGACGAAGATAATGGTGGCTGATAATGATTACTAGATTAATAAAAATATATTTTTAAGGTCATGGTAATGACACACTTGTCCTTTTGACTGGAAAAATATTATTTGTTGATTGATTTCCTCGTCACCCTTAATAAAAATCATAAACTCTCAAAAATATTTTCCAAAATAAATTATTTTCCGCAAACAAAGACAAAAAAAAAAAAAAAAAAAAAAAAAAAAAAAAAAAAGAGAGAATAAATAAAGTAGATCAAAAATCGTTTAGGGCGTCAGTCAGAGCAACACCGGGTTGATGAACCTATATAAAGACAAAACCCTTAAAAAAAAAAAAAAAAAAAAAAAGAGAGAAAAAAAAAGTAGACATAAAATCGTTTAGGCAGTCGAGCAAACACCGGGTTGAATGAACTATATTAACAAAACCTTCTAATAATCTGAAACATTCCACTCTTGAGTTTCTTAGATTTCAGTTAGGCATTTAACAGATACTCTTCAAATAAGAGAATAACTCCACTTTCTCACAAAATTATATAAATATATTCTTTTTAATTGCAAAAACAATCCCTTTTGTGCACTTCACAATTGTTGTATCCAACCTTAGGAACTGACATTTCCCCCCAATTTTCTGAGGGTCATCCCCGAATTGAATTGGTGATATATGCATCAAGTTGTACATGTAAATTATCCTCTTATTTGCTTGATCATTCTTGAACACTTCCATGAGCAGTCTGCTGTAACAAGGTTGTGCAGTAATTCTTTAGCCATGCAGATGCAGATTTAAGGACACGAAGCTCACCAGATAGGAGATCAAAAGCCATTTTCTTTCGAAGAGCAACTCTTTTACATGTCGAGGGACAATTAGCAGGCCCCAATAACTGTTCAATACATGCAAAAGTAATTAGAAGGCAAAATCTATTCAATTTAGGGATAGTTCAGCAGTGCTATTGCAGATAGCAGAATTTGGATAAAAGATTGGAAAGTATTCTAATGAACAAATGAATAATAGATGATTTTAAGGGCCTATAACTGAATTTGAAAAATTATCAAATCGAAGCTTATTCCAAAATCAGCTTTTAACCCATAAAAAACCATATTGCAAGAAACTAAATCCATTGAGCCAATTACTCCTAATTTGGTCCAAATCTATTATTAGTAATAGCAATAGCAATAGCAACACCAGAAGGGCACTTAAATCTCTCATTATTTCATGCCAGAGATATCAAGTCATAAATTTATATTAAATTGCTTTCAAACTATGTGTGCAGATACATGCAAGTTGAGATGACCATGACCTAAGACTTTCAGTATTCTCGTCTTCCTATATAATCATCACCAACACTGACTCTAGCCTCAGCAACAAAAATTCAGTTTGTATTCTATTAAAATAGACATTGTTTGTTTTGTAAGGTGGCAAATGTTTGATATAGTTGGAGTAAAAGAACCAAATTGGACTGGTGCTGAGCCAACAAAATCTTGATCCTCCATCCCTTTTCAAAGTTCCATAGTTATTTGTAGAACTACAGTTAAATTTAAAGTGGAATCTGAACAATGAGGAGAAACTACACATTTATTCACCTTAATAGAGGCATTATATTCCTCAATAAGTTGAGTGATGTGGAACGACAAAACCTCATGCGCTTTGATCTCTCTGCTGCTATTTCTTAAAGGGCGCCGGGCCAAACGACCATCGTTTTGTGCAGCTTCCATGACCAAATCACTTAAATCTGGATATGAAATATACGATTAGAAATAAAAACACACTTTCATGAACCAGCTTGGACAAACTAATAAAATGTGTAAAATTTCATTCCAGGTGAAAGATACAATTTGAAACTCACCTTGATGAGTGGTGCAACTTAGAATGCGAGCAAATGCACGAAGTGACTGTGGCAGACCCTTCCCTTTCCCACCAGCAGACTTCACTTCCCTACATGAAAACCAGATCCTGAATGCATTCCAAAGACAAATTCTTGGTATAGAAAACTGGTATTAGCCTCTATGTCAACTCAGTCAATTAGGATAATTCCATTTTTCTCTTGATCCATTTTCATGGATTAGTATACCAATCATCATTCTCATAAAAAAAATCATTTGACATTGAACATTATGATTTAGCACCAGTCTCAAGAACATTTCATTTAAATCGAAAAGTACTTCTATTCATAACTCCAGCTTTAGTTCCAAATTTGAAATAGCACCACTTGTAATATTACATTGTTATTTGATATCAAATTGCATATCAAACCTCAGAACTCACTTGATTACGAAAGAATCCCAGGAAGACTTGAAACCATTGTCATCTTCGATGGTCGGTAAATAATGTCTTTGCAAGATGTCAACCTTCATTTCACGCAAGACATCATGATGAGGTACATCAATCTGGATCCTGACCTGAGAATTACCAGAGTCATTTAATAAGAGATATGGCCACATGTTAGCAAAAGTGGAAACTGGCACTAACAAAACATAACATAGGATAAGTTATGATAAGAATTAAAATTAAATGACAAAAAACTGGAAATACCTGAAACATAAAGTCTCAATAACAACCAGTTGAGTCAAAAAAAAAAAAAAAAAAATTAAAAAAAAATACACAACAAAGGATTGAAAGACCCATATTTAGACCGCTATTGAAATACTGAAAGACAAACTAAATTTTACTCTTCATTAAATATGGAAGACAAAGTTTAAAACCCTCTAGGAATTTTGATCTCATTTAGGACCATTAGACTCCCTATTCAACTTTAAAAAAAAAAAAAAAAAAAAATTACACAACAAGATTGAAAGACCCATATTTAGACCGCTAGTGAAATACTGAAAGACAACTAATTTACTCTCATTAAATATGGAAGACAAAGTTAAACCCTCTAGGGAATTTGATCTCATAGGACCATTAGACTCCTATTCAACTTTAACCCAAGACTAACCTGATCATGGATGTTATATGGAAGCGTAAACCCGAAGTCCAAAAGCAGGGTAGCATTTGAAAATTTTCCATATCTGATCATTACCTGCATAAATGTTTCAAGCAAACCTGAGAATAATAGAAGGAACAAGTATATTTTACAGCCCCAAAAGATGACGAATACTATTCATATGGTCATATGGAGGAACACCAGAAACACATGGTTATTAATACTAACACCAATTATACTACACTACAGATATTGGACATAAATCAAATGACATTAAGTTGGGTGAATCTTCATATTGTCGTATACAAGTTTCAGGAACTATCTTGACAGTAAAAACCAAATACGGAGAACTTGACCCTGAAGCATGTAGGATATTATGATCCAAAATCAATTTACATAAATCATCCAAGGATATCTACCGAGCAGATAAACCGCAAAATCTCCCATCAAGCAATGGTTAGAACTTAGAATCATAAGAGAAGGCAAAATAGCAACCAGTCAACAAATAATAAAGGACTTAACATCATACAGTAATTATCAGCACAGAACTGCACTCATCTTTACATTCAGTAACATCCTTGTTTCGAAGTATGGATGGATTTATATCACAGTCACATTGCATATAACTGATAAGAATCACCAAAAGTGTCCAGGTAGGTCCCAATACACACAAACAAAAAGAGTGTGCCAGGGATGCAGCTTGGGCATCATGTGATGCAAAAAGATTGTAGCCTGCCCTTTGATATGTTACCCTGACTTTTTCAAAAAATTATTTTTTAAATTGAAATGCATGACACTGTATAAAAATCTTTAACAGCCATAATAGCCACAACAGCCATTATTTAATAGTTCTTGCAGTTACAAGGACAAAAGCCCTTTCTTTAGCTGCTAGCCAGGTCTCTTTCCATACTTTTGCAGGCACCAATTCTCTCCTTCCTTTTCCCAGTGTCAACTGAAAGTACCCTGAACCTTCATTGCATGGAGTTTTTTATTTCAATACCTTTTTTTTCCCTCAGGACCCTCCTAGACACTTTTGGTGATTCTTAGCAGATAATGAATAAATCACAGATACTCTTTTTTTTTGTATTTTTAATAGATAATAAATTATCTTTATCTGATGTATTTAATCTCATTAATAGATGCATTTATTAAATTTCAGTTAACTTCTTGAATATATATTCAAAACTGCTATTAAAACTGCATCCCTGGCACACTAGCTATCATCCTGCAATTTCATTTCATGCCTATTGCTTCTAGGTCTAGTAATGGTCTCCTCATTCCTCCATTTGTTTACATCACATAATGACCATTATCATGGTTCAAAGCTTGTTGATATACTTAATGTCAATCCTCCTGGGATAATGGCAAAAACCAAAAGAGAGAAATTAGCACCGAAAGCAGTTTTAATAGCAGAAATCAAAGAATTACTGGCATTGTGCATGACATGGAAAGAATATCCACCATTCAAGGTAGTTCCAGAAAAAGCATCACCATGAGACTGCAAATTTTTCAGAAAGTCCCTAGACCCTAGACGGGCATATTTGGCAAGAAGTAACAGCTCAAACATAAGGCAGCCTCGAAGTTAAGTTTATCTCATGAAAAAAAAGTAAATCTTCTTTACCAGAAGTGCTATTGTACATCATTTGATTCTAGACATTTTGCTTGGGAGCAAGATGAAATAAACTTTGTTCTTCATATCAGAACAATTCACACATTATGGTGAGAAATCTAAATGTTTATGTGAACGAAAATGACTTTTTCCCTGTCTAACCTCTTCATGAGGAGCATAATTTCGATCGGCAATAACCTGCAGACAAGGATCTGAAGAATTAAACAAAAGATAGAACTTACAAACAGCCTTTAAAAAAGAAAGAAAGAAAGCCCCAAGAAGAAAAATGCATTTGTCTTTGAGAGAAATGGAGACAAGAACAATGGATTAACTATGCCATCTTGAATATCAAAAGTTTTTTTGTTAAAGGACAAGATACAGAACCATCTACTGTCATACCATCATAATGAAAGATATATAACAAGAAATAAAAAAGAAGGAATGAAAGATGGAGCTTACCTCAGAGACCTGCTTGTCTTCATCATTTAATAAAACTGCTTCAGAAATACCATCATGGTTCAGAAAATCTGCAAAAGGGATCTACAGAATAATCTAATAATTCAAAGCAATATGGTAAAAAGAGTACATCAAAAGCAAATATAGGAAATGTTTTAAATACAAACATTATTTAGAAGCATTACCAGAGATGCACCCTTTGTGCTTCCCCAAGCTCGAGATTTAACTGTCGTAATCACAACAACGCAATTATAATACCTTCACAGATTCTAAACCAATATGATATTATCCAAATAGAAAAGTTAAAATAGTATTTTTGACTTTTTCTTTTTCAAAGAGTATGAGTTCAGTTGCTTCAAAGGGATGGTTATATCATTTATATAACGCGTACATTTACAATTTATTTATGAGCTCGTACTAGGATGCAGATCAATTACTCTTACAAATGATTAATCATTTTAATTTTGCTTTGCTGACAAATTCAAGAAGGGAAAAAAAGCAGAGAAATTATAATCGGACTGAAAAAACTCCAAAAAGAAAAGGCCCAAGCAAATAAGCCTTTTACATTCAAATGGAAGTATGTATTAACAAAAGAGAAACAGATAAAATATAGCGAATACTTCCAAAAAAAAAAAAGTCGATTACCTAAAGCATATGAATGCACGAAATCCTTAAATGTAATACTCCTTAAACTATGAGGTAAGTGTTCAAGAGCCTACAAAATTGAAAAAAGAAATTAGCACAATCAAAATAGAGCATGAAGAACTAAGAATCACATATTTCAAGCAAACTGCAATTATGGTTAACTTCCAGGCATTTCACCATCAGTCGCTAGCACATCTTCTAATTCTTTGACGGTTCAAAATTTAGATTTGAGTCCAGTTAAGTAAAAATGGTTAAATGTGTCAAAAAAACATGCGATACTGATAATGTTACTCCTGTCAAACTTATCATGATGCCAAGCCCGTCTTTTGTCCATGCTTTTTCAAATAATTACATGGAGAGCAGTAGGAATGCTGATGCCTTCTCCATCTCCCTCCTACCTCATCCTCTTCTTCTTAGTGGGATAGGAAGAGCCAAAAGTAAAGGCATTAATTTATCGGCTACTCATATAAATAATTTGAAAAAACATGGGATAAAACAAGAGCTTCGCAGTATGCAATAAATGCTACCGACATTCCTCTTATTTTCCTTTTGATGGCTATGACCAAATCCTTTTATACCTGTCATGAAAACCTTCAAGAGTTTATGATAAAACATTCATAAGAAACCTCACCTATCCAACTCATTCTAGACATCTTTGTTCATTCAAAAATTAACTTTCCAAGGAATATATAGATGAGGAAAGGAGTGGGAGGCAAGAATAGAATAGTGAACAGGAAAACATGTGACAAAGGAAAGGGAAAAAAAGTATGTATACAAATGGACCTAATAAGAAAAACACTCATGCACATTCAAATAACCGACACATATGATCTTAGCATTTATAACAGTGAGATAAAATATGTATTTACCGGCTTAATTCTCAAGAAATCTTTGTCGATTTGAGTCTTTTGTTCAATTGTTTCCTGATATACTGAGCTTTTATAAATCATGTCCAACTCACTTTTGCTCCAGAATATCTACAGAATTTAAAACAAATTATAAAACAGAAGCTTTTTGATTCAACTTTTTTGCCAGTAACAGAAGTAACAAATAACCTATGCAAGAATTAGCTTCAACTTCAAAAACTGCTATGCCATTTTGGGTATAATTTACCATGCCATTGCATATTATATTTATCAGTGTATATATTGAATGGGTTCACAGAAACAACCACCTTAATTTGGTTAGAAGTTATTCGCTCTGATGAACTAATTATCTGGAAGTGCCAATTTCCCTGCCAGGCTCTTGGCTTAGTCATAAGCAACTCTATTTATCTCAACTGCAGAAATCTGCTGAACCCAAGATTTCTAACCCTATATTCTACTTAACCAGCACAACAAGGGAAGAGGCAGCAGTTTGATAGACCAATCATATACTTTTAAAATAGAAGCAGCTGATCCATTAACAAAACCACTTCTGAATTTTAGAAATTGAAGGATTACTAACGTTCAATTTTTTTTCTCTCGTCTTAACTTCATATTCTAGTTACCCATGAAGTTTGCCTCAACTGTACTGCAATGACAATTACCTCACTGGGGCACTATATGACAAAAAAAATCTATTGCTGCTCTGGCAAGTAGCAGGGTCATTAGGCCATTATTGTAAAACCAAAATGAACCAAAAACACTAAACATTATTTAACCACTTCTAAGTATTACATGCCAAATAAAATATGCACAAACACAAAACGTATCAGAATTTTGAAACTTAATGAAAGACAAATTAAAAGTAAAAGTGAATGAGAAAAATTTACCGCGCTATCCATTTCTCCAAGCTGAGGAAGCCAGTTAACATAAGGGGCCCACGCAGATTCCTGCTATAGAGGAAAATGGGGAAAGAACAAGATCAATCGATGCTTATTTAGCAAGATGCAGCTGAATCAACAACTGGATAAAACTAAACAGCTGAATCATGTTGTACTATCATTGGGATGTGGCCCACTATTTCCTTGAATTTCCTGGATAGCAGCTAAATGAATTGTGGGGTTAGAGAGGTCTATATGCTTGAAATGATAAGACCAAAACTTTGGCCTATAAAAGCTCAAAGATAGTGGACTTATACACTAAATTTCCAGTTCGGTAGGGCAAAGTTGCAAAATGCAAGTTGTTCCTGATTTTATTGATTATGTTTTGTAGAATTTATCCCTTTTGTACATGGTTCAATTTTGATCTCCATAATAATAAGGGCCATGAGCACTTCACAGTTCCTCAAATCTGCTTATAAAAGCTAAAAACAGCAGTACTCCCGACAAGCATGGATTCTCCTCAAGTTAATTCAAAAAAAAAAAAAGAAGAAAAAGATAATTCTTCTTAAGCATGCGACAACAAGAATTACAAAAACTTTGTCAGAATTCCAAACAGCACGCAACTAAAGTTTACCTGGCCAAGTTTTTGCTCAACCAAAAGGACAATAGCAAGCTTGGTGTCATGCTCAACTTCATCGTCCAACAAAGCTGAAACTTTTGCAAGTAGTTTATCTGATGCTATTTGCTGAAAATTCAAACAAGAAAATTATTTAAATATTCATCACACGGCAGATTCCTCTTTCAACAGTAAAGATGAAGGACACCTAGAGTAGCATACAACACCATATGGAACTCTCAATATGCAGTCTCCAGTTTGTATGTCTTCAGAAGCAAATAGTGACCTGCATATAAGAACATATATGATCAGATAAACAAAAAAAAAAAAAGACGTTCTTTTAAAAAAAAAAAAAAAATGAAGCCCATTACTAGAGAAAACATGCTAGATTCCATATCTTTTCATGGTATAAAAAATATTTTCCTGCGAAAGTTTCCCAGCTGTGTTGCTGGGTGAGGAAAATAATAAAAAAATATGCATATAATTAGAGGCAAATCAATAAGGGCATCCAAAAGTTTGTTATATTTTATTTTAGTGCTTTAATTAAATTTCATACACCAAAAAAAGAAAAAACAAAAAAAGACAAACAATCCCAGTTTCAAAACTAGAAATATAACTTCAAATTTGAGGTGATTGACAAAAAAAAAACTAATCCCTTTAAATTTCATTACATTTTAATTTTATTCCGTATTTTTTAATTTTGATTACACTTTAATTTGTTCCCCAAATCACGGAGCTTTAGTTAAGTCCTCTGTCTGGTAAAACACTGTAGAGCCCATCTATTCTAAAGTTCTATTTCCTTCTTGATGATGAGAGAAAGGAAGAAGAATTATATCAGTTTATAGAGTAAAATCTGTTTCCCTATAATAAAAAACAAAATTAAATAAATATATAAAGAAAAAACAGAGTCTATTCTTCCACAAGATACGGTTTCTATTCAATTGACCTCAAAAGAAACCAAAAATAAAAATATAAGTAAAAAACCAAAAAAAGAGAGTTTTCAATTTTTTAAACAACCTGCCATAGGAGGACTTTCCAACGTAAAGCTTCGATGAAACCTCGATACCAGCTTTCCTCTCCAACCATGGCAAAAAATCTTCACACTCCTCGTCCAAATGATTCAAAACCTGAGACAAATAAAATGATCAGTCGTTTAAATTTAAACAAATTGCGATGTTGAAGATAGGAGCAAGTTTAAAAACTGAACCCTGCTTTTAGATATGGAAGAGAAGTTTCGCTGAACAGATAATTGATGAGAGACGGTGAAGAAGAGCTGCCGTAGAGACCACCATGGCAGTGGCTGGGCTGTAGCAGCTCGCTGTAGCATAAGCGGGCACTTCGTCTGGATGAGAGAGGACGAAATAAAGAAGAGGAAAATAATGATATTTTCATTGAAAGCTGTAATTTTACCATTTTAACTTAACTAAATGCATGAATTCACCGCTTAACTTTTTAACTTTAATTTAGACACTCTAAACTTTATTAAAGACTTATCCTACCTTAAATTTGTAAATTTAGTAATCTTGCATAATTTTTTACACTAATAAAACTTTATAAAAGAGTTATAGTACGCTTAAATTTATAAATTTCAATAATATTGCATACCTACTCATACTAATAATAATAGTTTTTGGAGTTTTTTTATTTTTATATATAAAATATTGATTTTAATATATAATATGAAATAATAATTTTCAAATTTTTCAATTATTTAATAAATATTTAATGGATCTAATTTTACAAGTTAAAAGTTCAATTTAGTAATTTTCCATATTTTTTCACACTAATAAAACTTTATAAAAGAGTTATGGTACCTTTAAATTTGTAAATTAATTTCAATAATATTGCATATTTTTTCACACTAATAAAAATAATTGCTAAATTTTTTTTTATATGCAAATATTGATTTAATATATAGTTAATATAGTATTTGAAATAATAATTTTTAGATTTTTTAATTATTTACTAATATTTAATTGATCTAATTTTGCAAGTTAAAAATTCAATAAAATGATTTTACAAATTCAAGTATTTAGTGTGTGTAATTTTATAAATTAAAATATTTAATAGGTAAAAAAAATTGAAAATACCATAAAATTGTAAAATTAAGAGATGAATTTATATATTCAACCATTTTAATATTCATACATACTTTTTTTTTTTTATACCACGAAAAAAAAACAATAACAAAAACTGATGAGTATCTCTCCAGATAGTAGGACAAGTATGAGAAATAGCCACCCAGGCGAGAGAATGAGCATTCATATTAACTTGCTGCGAAATCCCTTTGGACTGAAAATCTTTGCCTTCACTAATAAGAACCTTACAGTATTACCATATTCGGTATTGGGAATGCTTGAAGAAGAAATACTACACCAAACCTCCCTACAATCCAGTTCCACATCCACACTATGAAGCTTTCTCCTTTCAACCAGCTAAGTGCTTCCCTAACAGTTATGGCCTCAGCAACCTTCGAAGATGGAGACCCAAAAAACCAACAAGACAGTCCACACAGAAACTGTCCAGTTTCATTATGCAGAACTGCACCCATCCCATACTTCGCCTCCTGCACAAAAATTGACCCATAGATATTGCATTTAACCAGACCAACACTTGGCCGACACCATGTAGTACAGCTCGCCATTAAACCAAACGACACTACAGCAGCCCGATTTAAGGACTGAGCTCGCTGCCAGTTATGAAGCTCGCGCATAGCATAGCAAATTAGAAAGAAAATCTTGCCTTTCCATATAAGCCGGTTACCACAAATGATAAAGCAAGCTACATATTCTGTTCATAATATTCGTTTCTACACTGTCAACGGTATAAAAAAACCAAAGAACAAGAAATAGGTGCTAACAGGCACCTCAAACCAAGTAAAACATTCACAAGCTTGAGGGCATAGGAACAAAACATGTAAAAGGTCTTCCTCATCTCCGCAAAACGAACAACAGGTATTAAGCTCAATACTGCGCTTTTGAAGAACGAGCTTTGCGGCGACAATACTTCGAATAGCCCCCCATAGAAAATTCTTTACCTTCGGTGGTACCTGCAACTCCCAAAGCTTGGTCCGATTACCCGAAAAAATATTAATCCTCAATAACAAAGGAAAGACCAATATAATATGCTGACTTAACAGTATATTCATCGGGTTTCCAAGTAAAAGAATCAATAATATACTAGTATTTAATAATCTACGGGTTGTAGTTCAATTGACAACACAGATTGTGTCAAAGTTAGGTTGTGGTGTGGCCACTTAAATGGGATCCACGTGTGTAAAAGAAAGAATCAAAGGAAAAGAAACACACAGCTTTGGAAAGTTAGGCAGTGGACGCAGAATTTTACACATTCTCTTCTCCTATAAATAGGAGAAGTTAGCAGCTCACACTAACACCAACAAGAAGACAGAGAGAGTGAGAGCAATTGTGAGAAGTGGACGCAGAATTTTACACATTCTCTTCTCCTATTAAAAGGAAATTAGCAGCTCACACTAACACCAACAAGAAGACAGAGCAGAGTGAGAGCAATTGTGAGAGAGGAAAAATAGAGAGATTATGGTCAAGAAAGAAGAAAAATTAAGCTTAATTTTTCGGGTATTCTTGATAGAGGGTTGTGAGTATTTGTAAACACTTTATTTATTTTTCTCCTATAAAAAATCTGTGGCGGTTCGGAGACGTAGGCAAGATTGGCCGAACTCCGTTATCAAATTGTGTGTTGTTATTTTCTTTTGCTCCCTCATAAATTCGACTTTTGGGGATTTTGCGTAATTTTTCCCCCAACAACTGGTATCAGAGATGATTCCTAACAATTGGTATTAGAGCCGAAGGTTTCGGTAGGTCCAGCCAGTCAGATAGCGGTACCGGATCCGTGGATATACTTTGAAAATAAATATACCACATAAATATACCACGACGACGAGAAAATTACGACGAGTCTATTGGTGCTGTCCGCTCGGAAAGTCGTTGCAGAATCGACTTAGTGATGACTAGTAAAATAGTAACTCAACGTTGGTGGTGAACAGTACTATTGGCGGTTGCTGAGCCCGTTTCAAATAAACCCAGCATAGTACTATTCACGTGTACAGTTACTATTCACGTATTCAGTTACTATTCACGTATACTATTACTATTCACGTATACTAACAATCAAGGCGAAATTAGACTCGAGTGGGAGTAATGGCTGCAGATGAAGGAAAGTCAAAAATTGAAAAATTTGACGGTGCAGATTTTGGCTTTTGGAAAATGCAGATAGAGGATTATCTGTATCAGAAAGGTCTTTTCAATGTATCAGAAAGGTCTTTTCAAACCTCTCTCCGGAACGAAGCCAGAGGCTATGAAGGAAGAAGATTGGAATCTTCTAAACAGACAAGCACTCGGGATTATTCGTTTAACCCTCTCCCACAATGTTGCCTTCAACATAGCAAAAGAAAAGACCAAGGCGGGTCTTATGGCGGGTCTTTCCAATATGTACGAAAAGCCATCGGCCGCAAACAAAGTTCACTTGATGAGACGGTTATTCAATCTATGAATGACGGAAAGTGCATTTGTGGCCCAACATCTCAATGAACTCAATACAGTGACAACCCAATTGAGTTCAATTGGAATTGAATTTGATAAAGAGGTACGAGCATTGATACTTTTTTCTTCCCTACCAGAAAGTTGGAATGCTACTGTCATAGCTGTGAGTAGCTCGTCCGGAAGCAAGAAGTTAAAAGTTAAAATTTGATGATGTTCGTGACCTATTTCTCAGTGAAGAGATCCGACGGAGAGAGTCAAATGAACCTTCAACTTCTTCAGTCTTGCATACAGAATCAAGAGGAAAGAAATTCAACTAGAGGGAATGGACGCGGTAGATCAAACTACCGAGGCAAATCAAAGGACAGGAGGTCCAAATCCAGGAATCCCAGCAATTTCAATAACACGAAGTCCATCGAATGTTAGAATTGTGGAAAAACTGGGCACTACAAAAATCAGTGCAAGAATGCATCTAAGAACCAGGAGGGGAAGTTAGAAGCAAATGTTGCCTCCACCTCAGGATGCGCTTATATGCTCTTTGGAGAGCAAGCAGGAGTCTTGGGTTTTAGACTTCGGTGTGTCATTCTATGCAACTTCATGCAACTTCACAAAAAGAACTCCTTGAAAGGTATGCCCCCGAAAACTTTAGAAAAGTATACCTTGGTAATGACCAACCATGTAATATTGTTGGTAAAAGAGTTGTGAAGATTAAGTTGAATGGGTCTACATGGGAGTTGAAGGATGTCAGACATATTCCTGACCTGAGAAAGAACTTAATCGCAGTAGGCCAGTTGGCCAGTGACGGCTACACAACAACCTTCCACGGCGATAATTGGAAGATTACAAAGGGTATAATGATGGTTGCTCGTGCAAGTAAGAGTGGTACTCTTTACAGCACAGGAGGAGCAAGCTATTAGGGTATAATGATGGTTGCTCGTGCAAGTAAGAGTGGTACTCTTTACAGCACAGGAGGAGCAAGCTATTCCATTACTGTTGCAGCAAACAGTGAAACTCCTAATCTATGGCATCAGAGGCTAGGCCATATGAGTATGAAAGTAATGAAGATTCTACACTCACAGGGAAAACTACCAGGTCTTCAGTCAATTGAAATAGACATGTGTGAAGACTGCATATTTGGAAAGCAGAAAAGAGTTAACTTTCAGACAAATAGAAGAACCCTAAAGAATGAGAAACTTGAGCTTGTTCACTCTGATGTGTGGGGACCAACTACTGTCTCATCCATTGGTGGGAAACACTACTTTGTGACTTTTATTGATGATCACTCTCGGAAAGTATGGGTTTACTTTCTAAAAAATAAGTCTGAAGTATTTGATGTTTTCAAAATTTGGAAAGCTATGGTTGAAAATGAGACAGGATTGAAGATCAAAAAGCTCAGAACCGATAATGGTGGTGAATATGAAGACACCAAGTTCAAGAAGTTCTGCTATGAGCATGGAATCAGCTGGGAATCAAGATGGAGAGAAACCGTGCAGGCACGCCTCAACACAAT
The DNA here is from genome assembly GCF_014843425.1 of Jatropha curcas. The sequence goes on from NW_023591781.1 coordinate 413,576, forward strand.
GGTGTAAGCTAGGCCGCAATGAATCGAACGTTGAAGAAAGAGCCGAAGCTTATGTGTAAATCAGGCTTACCAAAGCGTTCTGGCAGAAGCTAAGTCAACACACGCAGCTTACTTTGATCAAACCGAGTTCCATTGGTACCGATTGGAGCACAAAATACCAGAAGAGGTATCGGAGTGGAAAGAAGTAAAAACCTCTCACACCTAAGAGTTTTTCGGTTGTGTAGCATATGTTGCAAAGTGATCATGGCAGGAATAAGCTTGATCCCAAATCTAAGAAATGCATTTTCATCGGCTATGGCGGAGATGAGTTTGGATACCGCCTCTGGGATGAAAAAAATAAGAAAGTGATCCGCAGTAGAGATGTGGTTTTCAATGAAAGAATGATGTACAAGAGTAGACATAACACAGTTGCCAGCGACTTAGAGTAGAGTGAGCCAGTGTTTATAGAGGTGGACAATAGACATAACACAGTGGCCAGCGACTCAGAGCAGAGTGGGCCAGTGTTTGCAAAGGTGGACGATATTTTAAAAAGTCCAGTGGCCAGCGACTCAGAGCAGAGTGGGCCAGAGCAGAGTGGGCCAGTGTTTTTGCCAGAGGTGGAGCGATATCTTAGAAAGTTCCAGATGCCAGCGACTCAGAGGCAGAGTGGGCGAGTGTTTGCAGAGGTGGACGATAACTAAATAAGTTTTGCCAGCGACTCAGACCAGACGTGGGGCGAGTGTTTTTAGAGGTGGGATATATCTCAGAAAGTCCCGTGGCACAGCGACTCGAAGAGCAGATGAGCCGTGAAATAGCACTCTAAACACCCCTTGAGCAGCTTGGCACACTAGCCCCCGCTGTTTCTTCACGGACTTGGATAAGGATTTCCAAAAAATAAGGAAAATAAGAATACCTCGGTCAGCCATGGCCAACAACCTAAGAAGAGCTTGTCTGCTGAAGCAGCCTCAAGACAGTGGTACGAAATTTGACAGCATTCATGCACAGTGAAGTATATATACAGAGGTGCATGTCAACCACTGTTTGCTACTTTTAAAGAGAGATATAGTCAAACAGGAATTTGACATACAAGGACTTAAGGACTTGGGTCTAGCGAAAAAGATTCTTGGAATGCAAATCACGAGAGATAAGCAAAAATAGGTGTTGCAGTTATCTCAGGCGGAGTACATCAATCGTGTATTGCACAGATTCAACATGAACGAAGCTAAGCCGGTCAACACACCCTTAGCTAGCCATTTCGCCTATCCAAGGACCAATCCCCTCAAATGGAAGAAGAGAGAAAAGACATGGCCAAAATTCCTTATGCTTTAGCCATAGGAAGTTTGATGTATGCAATGGTCTGTACAAGACCAGATATTGGCCATGCAGTGAGAGTTGTTAGCAGGTATATGTCAAATCCAGGGAAAGCTCATTGGAAAGCTGTGAAGTGGATTTTGAAGTATCTACGAGGCACTACTGAGAAGTGTTTGTACTTTGGTAAAGGAGAACTAAAAGTACAAGGTTATGTAGATGCAGACTATGGAGGCGATGTTGATCACCGAAAAAGCACCACATGTTATATTTTCACTGTTGGTACTACAGCTGTTTGTTGGATGTCACAGGTACAAAAGATTGTAGCTCTATTTGTCACAGGTACAAAAGATTGTAGCTCTATTAACCACAGAAGCTGAGTATGTCGCAGTGACAGAAGCCAATAAAGAGATGATATGGCTTCAAGGCTTGTTGACAGAGTTGGGATTCATGCAGGAAAAGAATGCTGACATGTTAACAAAGGTGGTGACCACTGAAAAACTGAAGTTGTGCTCGACTTCAGTTGGCCTGCTAGAATAACAGACCAGAGAAGATTGCCGCAGGATTGATGTGTGAAGACAGATTGAAATCAGTATTCAAGTGGGAGATTGTCAAAGTTAGGCAGTGGACGCAGAATATTGGTGGGTTGCAAAGGAAAAGAAGCACACGGCTTTGGAAAGTTAGGCAGTGGACCCAGAATATTGGTGGGTTGCAAAGGACAAGAAGCACAAGGCTTTGGAAAGTTAGGCAGTGGATGTAGAATCAAAGGTAAAGAAGCACACGGCTTTGGAAAGTTAGGCAGTGGACCCAGAATATTGGTGGGTTGCAAAGGACAAGAAGCACAAGGCTTTGGAAAGTTAGGCAGTGGATGTAGACTAACACCAACAAGAAGACAGAGAGAGTGCGAGCAATTGTGAGAGAACAATTGTGAGAGAGAAAAATAGAGAGATTATTCAAGAGAAAAATTCAAGCTTAATTTTTCCGGGTATTTCTTGAAAAATTAAGCTTAATTTTTCGGGTATTCTTGATAGAGGGTTGTGAGTGTTTGTAAACACTTTATTTATTTTTCTCCTATAAAAGATCTATGGCGGTCTGGAGACGTAGGCAAGATTGGTCGAACTCCGTTATCAAATTGTGTGTTGTTATTTTCTTTTGCTCCCTCATAAATTCGACTTTTGGGGATTTTGCGTAATTTTTCCTCTAACAGATTGGATATATGGTAAAATCTCTCGGGTTTGATCCCCACTAAACGCATCTGCAGGGAGGAGCAAAGAGCCTTAACCGTGATTAAGCCCGAGTCAGATTAGATAGTTCCTGATAATAGGGTCTGAATACCGGTGGTTTTCACCAAAAAAATACACTAGTATTTAATACCGTGCTTATATTCCTTAATGTTGTAGTTAGTCGCTGTTTATTTTATAGTAATATTTTTTATGTTTTTATATATTGATTTATTGTATTTTTTCAAATAATAAAGATGATAATGAGTTATTAAAACAAATAGTAGCATACTCCCTCCGTCCCATAATTTTTATGTTGATTTAATTTAGAGATTGATTAAGAAAATTTAATTAATATATTTAAACTATAACATTTAGTTTGTTTTTTCTAATATACCATTATATTATAATTAAATTATAATAATCAAACATTTGGTTAAATAGAGTTTTCTTTATAAAGATTAAAGATTGTTAGTTTAATTTATTTATATCAATATTTAATTAATGATAGGATAATAGTATAATTATTTAATTTGTTGACAAAGAAACATATTTAATAAGGGTAAAATAATAAAATTTAAATATTATTCAATTTTAAAAAAGGAAACATGATAACAATTTCGAACGAATGAAAAAAAAAAGTAGGATAAGAATTATGGAATGAAGAAAGTAATTGATATCATACTATGTATCTCACACTTGCAATATATCAAATTCATTTAAAATTATAAAAGGTAGATTTGACCTAAATTGCAAATAAGGATTGATTGCATCTAAGAGATTTCTATTAGTCTCAATATATATATATCATAGTTTTGAAAATGGGATCGGATCGTCCGGTTTGACCGACTTAACTAGAAACGCACTGTGATTCGCTCCGAGTGAGGTACATAAAATGGGAGGCCAAATCGCTGCTCAAAACCAATGAACCGGTGTGAGTAATTATTACTATTCAAATCAAACCAGCAAATAAGGAAAAATCATGAAAGAGAATATTGGAGCTTGTGGGTTGCTCTGGAAGCGGATGGTGGCTAGACCACCTTCGCCTTAAGCAGATTGGTGAGATGCTTCGCCTGGTTGGCAGTGAGACTCACCTCCCGATGGTCAGATTGCAAGTCACAACCGAAAATTTCTCTCTTCTAGGTATTTATCAACTAGTGAGAGAGAAACTCTCCTGTAGTGTTTTCTATGAAAAAAAAGTCAACCTTTTAACATTGCATCTCATATTTTAAAGCTTCAACTTTTCAGAGGTTAAACTTTTTCTTAGCCACGTGGCTTTTACTATGTTGTTGTCTTGTTTTTTCTATTCTTTTTTTTTTTTTTTTTTTTTTTTTTTTTTTTTGTAATAATGCTTTTTTTTTTTTTTTTTTTTTTGTAATAATGCTAAAGTAATAATAATACTATTGGTAAAACAATAACACTACTAATAATATTAAAACAATAATACTAATAATAATATGACAGGGTGGATTGGGACTATTTGCAGGCCGTGATGATCCGCATGGGTTTTGATAATAAATCGGTATGGTTTATTATGATGTGCATTAATTCTGTCTAAGTATTTTGTAGCTTTTAATGGTATCGAAGTTGGCCCAATTATTCTGCATAGAGGACTTTGATAGGGTTGTCCTTTATCGCCTTATTTGTTTATTCTCTGTGCTGAGGGGTTATCTGCCCTACTTTGCTAAGCGGAGAGACTGGTCTTATCCACGGTTGTTCTGTTTCTAGAGGGGTGCCTAGCATCACACATTTATTGTTTGCATATGACAACTTCTTTTTCTTTAGAGTACTGATCAAGCAGTTATGGTTGTTAGGAAAATTCTTCAAACCTATGAAGCTGCGCAGGATGGGCAACTAACTTAAGCAAATAGGATATCTTCTTTAGCAGGAACGTATGTAATGATAAATGTACCTGTATTTCTACTATTTTGCATTTTCATAATCCTCTTAATCATGGTCGATATCTTCGGCTACCTTCTTTGGTGGTGCGAAATAAGAGAACACTATTCTCTTTTTTAACGGATCAGATGCAATCCCGTATTTTTGGATGGAAACAAAAGCTTCTTTCCCAAGGTAGCGAAGTGATTCTCATTAAGTTTGTGGAGCAAGCTTTGCCCTCTTACTACATGAGTATTTTCCTATTGCCACTATTATTGTGTGACGAGCTATAAAAAATGATGAACTCTTTTTAGTGGGGTTCTAAGAAGGATGGCTCATGATCCATTCACTGGTTATCATGGGAAAATATATGCCATTCTAACAACTCTATAGCTCTTGGTTTTTGACATCTATGCGCCTTTAATTTGTCTCTCATAGCCAAGTAGAGATAGCACATGCTAACTTGCAGTAATACTCTTCTTTTTTTCTATTCTCAAAGTTAAATACTTTCTAAGGGTGGATTTTCTTGATGCGCAATAAGGGCATAATCCAAGTTTTATTTAGAAGGGTATGGTTAAGGCTTTAGAGGTGTTAAGGCAAGGAGTTCGTTGGCAAATTGGTTTTGGTGCTTCGGTGAATATTTGGAAAAGCCCATGGTTTCCATTTGATGATTCTTTTTATATATCTTCTCATGTAGTTGCTAGTTGTGAGTCCCTTACTGTTGTTGATTTAAAAGACCCTGTTACAGGTCAATGGAATGAATTTTTACTTCAAGGCTTATTCTTTCCAGCTAAAGCTTTGAAGGTTATGTCTATACCGCTCCACAATACCCATAATAATTATTTTGTTTGGAATTGGGCTCTGAATGGGAAATATAAGGTTCAGTCTGGGTACCATTTGATAGTGCAGTGTCACCTACAGTAAGCTAACTACCCGTTAGGCCTGGTTTGGCGAAGATTACGGTTATTATAAATTCCAGCAAAGATAGCTTTGTTTATGTGGTGGGCTTGTCGCAACTTGCCATCGATGAATAATCGCTTGATGGAGAAATGGGTGTATATTGATCCCAAGCGTCCCTTTTGCCATGAGATTGAGACGCTCTTGCTCGCCCTTATTGGCTGATGAATTCCTAGTTCCATATCCTGATAGGTCCCAGTCAAAGCTTAAGAAATAAATTGGAAATAAGAATGATTTTTGATTGATAATCCCCACAGTAGCAGATACAAGAGCTTTAAATAAGAATAGAACTTAACAACCAAGTCCTATGCTTAAGCCACTAACGGCAACTATTCCCACAAATTAGCCAAATATAGCAGGTCAGTTAAGATAGTGGACTGACTTATTCAAAATAATAAAAACAAAAAAAAAAATCTTTAAAGATAGTGGACTGACTTATTCAAAATAATAAAAACAAAAAAAAAAATCTTTATGCAAAAATTTATTCAGCAGCAATAGAAAATATTCAGCAGCAGCAATAGTCAATCCAAATACTTTTTATTTGGAATTGACACCCTCTTTGACCTTCATGGCTTATCAATACACCCCTCTTTCACAGGAACCTTGTCCTCAAGGTTCAAAGTAGAAAATATGTCAAACAATTCAGCAGTATTTTCCCATGTAGCATCATCAGCAGGTAAGTTTTTCCAGCGAACAAGACTTTCCTCTACAAGTAGCGATCCCTGCTTAACCTAGCGAGTGTCCAGTATCTCCTTTGGCTCTAAAACAACACCACCATCATCGTTGAACAAGGGCAATTCAGAAGACACTGGTACAACATCACCAACATGTTTTTTAAGTAATGAGACATGGAAAACTGGATGGATTTTTGAACCTTCAGGCAACTGTAATCGATAAGCAACTTGACCAAGCTTTTCCAAAATTTGAAAAGGCCACAATAACGATTTGCTAGTTTTTGATGAACCCTCTTGAAAACTGAATGTTGGCGGTACGGTTGTAATTTTAAGTAAACCCAATCACCTACTTGAAACACAACATCCATTCGTTTTGCATCAGCAGATTACTTCATTTGGTTAACTGATCGGGAAAGAGTGGCTTTGAGTTGCTGCAAGATCCCATTGCGAGTTGCCAAAGCACGATCTGCTTCATAAACTGAAGACATGCCCACCTCATATCGAGGAATGGTTGGTGGATGCCTGCCATATAACGCCAAAAAAGGGGTCATGCCAATGGAAACATGGAAGGAAACGTTATACTAAAATTCTGCCCAGGGCAGAAAAGAGGTCCATTTTCGAGGCTGTTGGGATGCAAACCAGCGGAGATATCGTTCGAGACATCTATTGATAACTTCTGATTGACCATCTATTTTAGGATGATACGAAGAGCTCATGTTTAACTTGGTGCCCGATAACTTGAAGAACTCACGCCAAAAATGGCTCACAAAAATTGGATCGCAATCGCTAATTATTGATCGTGGCATGCCATGCAGTTTAACAACACCTTCAATAAACTTTTCAGCGATCATTTTGGCAGTAAAAGGGTGTGACAAAGCCAAAAAATGTGCATATTTGCTTAAACGATCGACCACCACCAGAATTGAGTTTTTGCCATTAGAAGATGGAAGTCCTTCAATGAACCATCGATATGTCATCCCAAACTTGGTGCGAAATTGGCAATGGCTGAAGAAGGCCTGCTGGAGAAGATGTTGAAGCTTTATTCTTTTGGCAAACGGTACAAGAAGCAACATAGTCACGAATTGATTTTGACAAGGAAGGCCAATAGAATTGTTCAGCTATTCGTTTGTATGTTCGCAAAACGCCAGAATGTCCTCCACTTGGTGAATCATGGAATTCCTGTAAGAGCTGAGTAATTAAATCAGAATCAGGTGGAATAATAACACGATTCTTGTAAAGAATCAAACCTGCCCGCCATAAATATGGTTTGCCTGGGTTGTCGGTAGCCAATTTGCCAATACGAATCATGTAAGGGTGTGTGGTAGCTGCTGCCCGCAAAGTATTCCACAATGATGTCTGTGGGCTGAAAAGAGTATGGAGACTAGGACTTCCCCCGATTCTGGACAAAGCATCCGCCGCAACATTTTCCTTTCCCGGTTTATAACGGATCTCATAATCATAACCCACTAGGACTTCCCCCGATTCTGGACAAAGCATCCGCCGCAACATTTTCCTTTCCCGGTTTATAACGGATCTCATAATCATAACCCAATAACTTAGAGACCCATTTCTGTTGTTCAGGAGTAACAATTTGCTGCTCTAACAAGTACTTAAGACTCCTTTGATCAGTTTGAATTAGAAACCTCCTTCCCAATAAATATGGCCGCCATGTACGAATTGGCTGAACAATCGCAAACATCTCTTTAGCATAGGTGGACCAGGATTGCTTTGAAACACCCAAGGATTTACTCATGAAGGCGATGGGTTTATCTTGTTGAGAGAGGACAGCCCCAATGCCTTCATTTGAAGCATTTGTGGTAATGGCAAAATCTTCATTAAAATTTGGTATAGCTAATGTTGGTGTAGAAGACATAGCATGCTTCAAATTTGCAAAAGACACGTCTGCTTCTTCTGTCCAAGCAAATCTGCTCTTTTTCAACAAATTCGTCAACGGCCGAGCAATCAAGCCATAATTCCACACAAACTTCCTGTAATAACCTGTGAGGCCTAAAAATCCACGTAAATCAGAAACATTAGTAGGTTTTGGCCAATCAAGCATTGCCCGAATTTTCCCCTGGTCCACTCGAACACCATCATAAGAAACAATATGCCCCAAGTACTCAATTTGTTGCTGCCCAAATGCACATTTATTGAGCTTGATAAAAAATTTATGGTGCCCCATGCCAAGTTACTCTCAAAAATTTGTTGCTGCCCCAAATAGCACATTATAAATTGATTCTTGATAAAAAAATTTTATGTGCTGCCAACAAATATTTCAAAAGCCATTTTTACTCATGTTTCAGATGCATGTTCAATTGGGGCTTATTAAATTCTATAAAGGACATCATCAAAAATAATATTTATATGAACCAAAAATAATTATACGTTAATATATAGTGGGTCGAAATATTACGCACCATCTCATGATAGCCTGGAAAATGGAGGGTTGCAATTACATAAAAACTCGAAAGGGCATTACCTCCAAGTATTCGTAATGAACCGTTATGGGTGCTATTAATAGAAGTTCTGTGGGTTATGAACTTTCATTTGGAGAAATGGGACTCGTACCTAAGATAGGAAACCAGATCCTGAAAGAGATCCAAGCTTGTAAAGAAAGAGCAAGCCCCATTTGGTGTAGTTCATCTAACCATGTCATCAGAATCAAAGTGGATGGAATTATTCTGTTCTTTAAACGGAGATGACAGCATTTAAAGCCCGTATAATCTATACAAAAATCCACCAAAGATCCGGTCTTTTTTACTTAACTAAACAAAAACAGTTTGAAGAAAAAGGACTGGTGCTCACCCGGTCCGCATTAGCCCCAATGTGGTTGGAAACTTATGATGCAGCCTCTGTTTATCAACTTCAGGTGAAGAAAAAGGACTGGTGCTAGTCCGGATTAGCCCCAATTTTAACATGTCATGAACTTGTTTTTCAATTTCGGCTTTTTGAAAATATGCATACCTGTATGGACGAACATTGATAGGATCTGTCCCCTCCTTCAAGTTGATACAATGGTTAATTTCCCTTTCTGGCGGCAGCTCCGTTGGAAGTTGGTAAATGTCAGCAAACTGATGGAGCAATTGTTGCATATCAGGATGAAGTCCCACTGGAGGCAATTCATGTTCAGTTTGAAAACAGATTGCAAACATAGTCTTTCCATGTCTCAACTCCTTCGTCATTTCCTTAAAGGAATTTTGTTGAATAGTGATTATCGCTCTAACATCTTAAGAAACATAATGAGTTGAGAGACCATAATCCAATACAGAAGAACTCATAGCAAAAATGCTTCCAAATTACAGTTTACATTCTCCAGTTATATATCAAGCCATTAGCAAATCCGTTTAATACCAAATATCAAACCCATTATAGGCAAAAGAAGTCAATGTAAAACAGAGTAAAGGATATACCTTTGTACTAAGGAAATAGGCAAAACATATCTCAAATTTTCCATAGCATTGCAGTTATCCACCATTAGCGGGGGACCTTCACCTTATTCGGCGATTGGCGTTGTTTAGTAATTTGAGGTTTCTGCAAGCTTTTCATTAAAATAAAATTAGTGGTAGGAGCCACTGTCAATAAGGACCCGGTCATCTCTGTCGAACCAGATTTTTACAAGTACTCTATATGGTTCTAGCTTGAGACCCACCCCGTGAAGAGTGTGGAGGGAGAGTTATTGTTCTTCGTCATCTTCCATCATCTTCAACAATCCTCAAAGAGCGGCCACCATCTAAGAGAAGTTCAATTGCGTTCTGCACATTCTATCCCAGGAGTGAATTTTATGATCACAATTGAAACATCAAAGTTGCGGCTAGCAGCTTCTTCGTTTTTGCATTTCTCCCGACGAAGAAGGGAGGATTTTTCCACCTAGAAGTGTATAGTTGCCTTCTCCTGTTGTGGGTGACAGCATCTTTTGATTCACTGATGGCGGCGAGGCAAGCCTTTTTCTGCCTCTAACAAGTTTGTTCATCCCTCAATAACGAGCCATGTTAATATGGTCTTCTTTAACCCGTAAACTTGGGTCTTGACATCCTGTATGGCAAATATAACTGTATTTCTGTGTGGTTGGGAAGGGCCCCCAGTAAAACAAGTTCCCTCCAGAGAGACACTTCGCTGCCTCATAACTGCGGCACCTTGTTGTCCCATTATCTCTGCGAAATTCACGGTGTGAGTAGTCGTCTCAAGGGTCCGGTGCGTGATTTTTGATAGGGATTCATCAAAAGTCTTTGCAGTTTTAGGACCAAAAGCGAGACCATAATTCATCAGACAAAAAGTTCCAGGAAATTTCCTTGCCTTCTTCTTCATAAGATCGAACGTAGCTACCTCCACCATTAATTAGCTTCTCCTTGGAAGATGATAATGAAGCCAAAATAGAACCTTTCTGAAGGTAAAGTTATTTACTATGATAAATCTTAAAGAAATTGGTGAATATCTACTTTGTCATTTCCATTATCCGTACGGGCTCGTCCTAACAACAGAATAGTTTAGGAAAATTTCAATTAAATTTGAAAGCTAGTTTGTGAGAGCAAAGTAGACTTTAACCTTCGCCTCTCTTGAATGCGGTGTCCTTGTTGGAACGGTTTTTTGGCTACGTCTCCAACGCTACTGGCGTCCATCTCTAACTAATGATTAGAAAGAGACAGCTCAGGAAAACTTTGTGATTTGCATATTCAATTTTTGATAACTTTGTCAAACCAATTCCTTCTTATCCCATGCTTTACTAATACAAGAATTTTGAAAGGCTACTAACAGTGTCTTGAAGCTGGCCAACTGCAGCTTCCAAATTTTCAATACGCTCCTTGTTTGATGTCATTAAAGAGAGAAGTGAAATAAATAGAATAGAGAAAAGAAGATAAGAAGCTCTGATACCACTGATAGATCCCAGTCAAAGCTTAAGAAATAAATTGGAAATAAGAATAATTTTTGATTAATAATCCCCACAGTAGCAGATACAAGAGCTTTAAATAAGAATAGAACTTAACAACCAAGTCCTATGCTTAAGCCACTAACGGCAACTATTCCCACAAATTAGCCAAATATAACAGGTCAGTTAAGATAGTGGACTGACTTATATTCTCAAATTATAATCAGATACAAGAGCTTTAAATAAGAATAGAACTTAACAACCAAGTCCTATGCTTAAGCCACTAACGGCAACTATTCCCACAAATTAGCCAAATATAACAGGTCAGTTAAGATAGTGGACTGACTTATTCAAAATAATCAAAACAAAAAAAAATCTTTATGCAGAAATTTATTCAGCAACAATAGAAAATATTCAGCAGCAGCAATAATCAATCCAAATACTTTTTATTTGGAATTGACACCCTCTTTGACCTTCATGGCTTATCATATCCTACATGATAACAGTTCTTTCTATGCTATTTTTGAGTTATTGCTTCATATGGAGCATAATGCATTATTGGTATTTTCTGCTTTGGCTTGGAACGTGTGAAATGGTAGGAACGCTTATGTTTGGCAATCTACCCAGTGATCCCTACTCGATCTTTACTTTTGCCAAGCGGTATTTGCGGGAATGGGAAACAACATCTTCCGTATCTCCTCTCCATCCAACTTCGAGCTTACCTTCTCAGCCTGCTGTTGATATCGATGTTATATGGACTCCTGCTATTGGGGTAATTAAAGGCAATGTGGATGTTGCTATTTTTCAAGCACAGAACCATTATTCTTATTCTGCTGTTTTCTGTGATAGTGATGGACTTTTCATCTCAGCTATGTCAGGCCATTCAGGCCATTCTCCTAGAAGCGTAACTCCTACTATGGCTGAAGCCTTGGGTTTGTAACATGTTCTTGCATGGCTTTTCTTGCAAGAATGGGGACTGGGGATATTGGAGGTTAATTCATTACAAGTTACTTTTGCTGTGAATGGTACATATGATAACGAATCTGACTGGGGTAGGGTGATCGTAGACATCAAATCGTAATTACACCAATTGAGAAATATTACTATTCTTGGATTCGAAGGAAAGCAAACATGTAAGCTCATGCCCTTATTAGGGAGGCATGTAACCATTCTAGCTTTCACAATTGGGAAGTTATTCCTTTATCCATCTATATAAATATATACTTTCTAGAGCATAAATGCTTATATGGCAACATATTAGAATATAAAATTGATAATGTAGAATTTTATTTTTTCTTTATGATTAATATTATATAATTTCCAAGGCATAAATGCTTATGTGGCAATATATTAAAATATAAAATTGACTTTTTCTTTATAATTAATATCTTTTTGCATTTAATAAAAATTAAAATCTATCTATCTATATAAATATATAAAAGTTGAGTCTTAAAAGTTTATGTAGCATCATTTTAGAGTATTAAGGTGCTTATTTGGCAATGTTAATCTATTGAGTTGGAAATAATTTTAATATTTTAAAAAATTACTTTTAATATTATTAATAGAGAATTTAATTAATATCATTAATATTTTTTGGAAATAATTCTTAATATTTTAAAAAATTACTTTTAATATTATTTAATAGAGAATTTTAATTAATATCATTAATATATTTTTAATTTTTAAATAATTAATAAAATAATAATATCATTAATATTTTTATAACTTTTCACTTTCCTTTTATAAATAATTAACAATCATTAATATCTCTCTTTCATTTTCCTTTTGTTTTACTTTCCTATTTTTATGAAATTTGTAGAAACAATACAAGACTATCAATATAAATGACACTATATAAAAATATCACATCATACTTTCAACAAAAATAAATGGATTCCCTACACAATACAAACTATTTTGATGGCATTTAATAAATTTGAGCTTGATCAATGTGGTGATAGCAATGAAATTATAAAATATATTCAGTTCTCGATGATCGATTAAGACATGATTAAATTGATATGTATGTTTTCTTTTAGGAAGGAAGATGACAATATTTCTCGACCTATTTCAAATCAGGGCAAACTTTAATGAAATTTTTTTTATCTTTTTAATTTTTATAGGATTTATGCCCATATTTTAGACCATTTATTCAAAATCAATTCAATAATAATTGATATTTATAAAAATTATTTTAAAACCTACTAAAATATTTATAGAAAATAAAAAAAATTCAAAATTAATTAATAAACTTGATTTATGTATGTATATGTTAATATATTGATCATTTTGCAAGAATCTACGAAAAAAATATTTTTTTATTTTATTTCTTTGGAAATTAGTAATCATTCTTGCATAAGAATCTACGAAAAAAACATATTTTTTTATTTTTATTTTCTTTGGAAATTTAGTAATATGAATATATTTGTATTATGAATTTTGAAAGTGATTTCTGGTATAATAAAATAGTATTTTTATTTTTAAAGCATCAATATAACATGTCGCTCCCGCTGAAGCGCAAGAAGACAACCAGTTACAAACTATAAATCTAACGGATGATTTCATTATAATAATATTTTTTACATTTATAAATATTAAATTTTTATTAAATAGGTTTTTTCCTTAAACAAACTAACAAAATTATAATAGGGTCATAAGTTAATAAAAATATCCAAATAATGTTAGGCTAATTAACATTGAATTAAAATAATAATTTCAATTCACTAAATTTAAATTTCATTAAAATTAATTTATTCTTATACCTTATCTAATTAAATGTAGCTATATTAAATTATTAGTATTGAGATACATTATAGAAATTAACTTATTTTACAGAAAATAGAAAATGTGTTATCATTGAGACAAATACAAAAACCAAGCATGGCGGTTTTATTTCAACCGCTACGAGACTTCGGATCATGAAATCTAGTGGGGTTAAAAATTAAATTTGAATTGTACTTTGAACCGTCAGTTTTATTTTGATTCTTAATATATTGATCATTTTGCAAGAATCTACGAAAAAAATATTTTTTTATTTTATTTCTTTGGAAATTAGTAAGTATAATATATTTGATATTTGAATTATTGAAAGTGATTATTTGGTATAATAAAAATAGTATTTTTATTTTTAAACATCATATAACATTCGCCCCGCGAAGCGCAAGAAGACAACCAGTTACAAACTAATAAATCTAACGGATGATTTCATTATAATTAATATTTTTTACATTTAATAAATATTAAATTTTTATTAAATAGTTTTTTCTATAAACAAACTAACAAAATTATAATAGGGTCATAGTTAATAAAAATTAATCAAATAATGTAGCTACATTAACAAATAGAATTAAAATAATAATTTCAATTCACTAAAATTTATTTCATTAAAATTAATTATTCTTATACCTTATCTAATTAAATGTAGCTATATTAATTATAGTATTGAGATAATTATAGAAATTACATTATTTTACAGTAAAAATAGAAAAATGTAGTTTATAATTGAGACAAATACAAAACCCATAGCATGGCCGGTTCATTCAACCGTCGACTTCGGTTCATGAAATCTGTGGTTAAAAATTAAATTTGAATTGACTCTTGAACCGTCAGTTTCAGTTTTGATTCTAGTCGGTTTCAATTATGGTTTCAGCATAATATATTTTTTTTTTAAAAAAAGAAAATTTATTTCTAGGTTTCATCTTTTTTTAGAAAAAAGTAATGTGAATTTGAAAAAAAGTATTATTAATTTGTATTTTAAACTATTTTTAGAATCAGTATTTTAAAAAATATATATTTTAGACTAGATATGCCACTTTTTTTTTTTTGCCACTTTTACCTTTTTAGACTTTTAAGCTTTTAAAAGTTTATTACGTAGTAGTAGATTTGTTTAGACTTATAAGACGATATATAATAAATTGAGTGATTATAAATTTTGGCTTAACTTATAAAAATACTTTAAACTTTGCAACTTATTACAATAACACTCTAAATTGACATTCGTCCTTTTCGTACCCCCAATTAGAAATTTAGATATATTGTCACTTTAAATTCAAAATCAGTTAGGATTTACAATATAATAATATTAAAACAGTTCCACCAAATTAGTTTTGGGTTAACTTAACTCAAACCCTTTAAAAATGACCGAAATACACCGTTTTTTGTCTTCATAATCCTAATGTTAGGAACATAATGTGAACCTAATTCAAAATCCAATTGAGGCACTAAGGATAAGCCACCTTTCGATGGCCACATAATCAAAACTTGCATTTTCTATATAATTTATTAGAAAATAAGAAAACCCATAATACAAATGTCAGTTAAAGAACCTTAAAATACGTTATAAACTCTTAGGCTTCAATGCCGTCCTTTGAACATCATTGTTCTTTATAACGAGACAAGAACTAGTCACAAGAGAAAATATCAGTGGTTGTTAAGGGAGGAGAAAGAATATGGGATTGATGGCATTGGAAGCAGAAATTAGGGATTAGAATTATGAGTTCTAAAACGGGGCATTTAGATCATTTTGAGGGCACTTGGGGTTAAGTTAACCCAAGTTGGTTAGGTGATACATGTTTTTATATTATTATATCATAAACTCTAACTGAGTTTGAATTTATGGTATCTAAGTTTATAAGTTAGAGTATTAAGGGACGAATGTCAATTTAGAGTGGTATACAACAAGTCACAAAGCTCACAGTATTTTTATAAGTTAGGCATAAATTTTTCAAAATAAAAATTCGAATTTTTGGTTCGAATTGAACCAAAACTATCGTTTTTCAATAGGGATGCCAATAGATCGGGTACTCTCTTAAAATGCACTATCCAAACTCAATTAAAAATTAGGTATCCAAACATGTTTCAAATTCGATTATAATTACTCGTTTAAAAATCCGAACTTGTTTAGCATTAAAAATATTTTTTATTTTAATTTTTTTAAAATATAAAAAAAATTTTAGAAATGATAAGATTTTTTATTTTGACTTAATGAAAATATAATATAAATATTAAATAATTATAGCATTAATTATAATTAAAAAAAGCGTGTATATATGATTTTTATTTTAAAAACTAATTATTTTAACTATTTTTTGAATCTTTATTAAATAGATAACGGGTACCTGCGTCCTTAAATCCAAACACGAACTCAATATTGGTAGTAAAAATACTATTTGAATCCGTCTTAAACCCGTTAAAATTAGATCGAATCGAGTACCTGACAAGTCATGAATTATCAATTTTGGTTCAAAATTTTAAACAACCGAATACATCATTTGACCTCTGAATTTGCGTAAAAAAGTCTTGTAACATCTTCTACTTTCAAAATGATCTTGTGGCACCTTAAAGTTGTAAAATTATTAATATCACACCCTTATTAATCCAGTCAGCAACGCGTGAAAAGTCAATTTTTTTCCTTCTCATGGACGTGTACAAATAGTTCTAGAAGACATTTTAAATCATTAAAAAAATATTTTTTATTACTAACTAAATTAGAATATTATTAAACCTATTTTTTTCTCTCTCATCCTATTTTCTTGAAATTCATGTTGAATTTGAGTTATTCCCAAATTAAACCAATCTCATTTTACTATGGTGCCTAGAGTTGATGAGAGCGGTTGCTGGTGAAGTTATTAGGAATGGTGGAAGGGTGTAATCGATCGACCGTTGACTGGTCTCATTGGCTTGTGGTCGATCTTGCCGGAGAAGCAAAAAAGTAATGTCGAAAGAGAAAAGAGACTGCGAGATTGCGACTCGCTCTCTGCTGCACTCGCTAGAAGAGAAAGAGAGTGATCGGAGATGGAGTGGTCGGTGGAGGAACAACGACCAAAAGCTCTAGTCGACTCGACTTGAGCTCAAGTCACCGAAAATACCAAAAGAATGGAAAAAGAGGGCTATCTCGATCGACGATCGACAAGTCCTTCTATCTCTCTCATTATCGCTCCTTGAACAAGAATGAAGGTAGAAAGCGGTGGCCAGAGGTGCTGTCAATGATGTGAGGTGGTCAAATCGACGGAACTTTGAGCTCCAGTGAACGGACAACGAAGGAGATAAGGGAGGGGACTGTGGTGCAATTAGGAAGGGGGAGAAGAGATTTTGGATTAGTTGTTGATTTGGTTCAATTTATGTTTGATTTGGATCGATCCATGAATTTTTTTATTGTATATTCAAAGTGGCAAAATTAATTGTGACTTGAAATTGTAATTTTTCATATTATTCGCGCGTGTTGTACACAACCAATTTACTATTTTGAACAGGTATGCAGTTGTTATAAAAAGTAAACTTTAGGGTGCTACATGATTACTTTTAAAATGTCATTAGGTTACTTTAAAAATAAAGGAGTTTTTTTACGTAAGTTCAGAAAAAAATAATGGATTCAGCCAATTTTAAACAGACGATTTTAGTCTGATTTGGATTCATATACAGTATAGTTGGTTCCGATTCACACCAAACTGATAGCATGTAAGATTCCACTACGATGCACACGCGTCGGTTAATTAGTTGAATGGTCCGCTGTGTGGTCCCCAATAGGTAACGTGACCAAGACTTTCAAGAAATTGCCAAAAAAGTCAATAAAATAATGGAACTGCCAAAAAATAAAAATAAAATAATAAAAGAACTCAATTATTAGAGAGAAGATGAAGGAGAGATGCCTTCCTAACCCTAAAAGCAAATTTAAGGAAACTCCATTCTGATTTGCACATTCTCTTCCTCTCTCTCTCTTGAAGTTGCAGAGAGTCTATCTTTTCTCTGTTTACTCTCTCTCTCTCTCTCTCTCTCTCTCTCTCCCTGAAATTAGGTTTCTATTTGGTCAGGTAATTTCTTTCTTTGTGTTCCGATTTTGTTTATCCCGTTAGAGATTTTGATTTCCCAATTTGGTCAACATTCGTGCTGGCTGTTTTTTTCTTTTCTTATTTTGCTGATTTTAGGTGGTTTTTACTTCCTTTTTACGATTTTCTTCAATTTTTAGATCGATTTTTGGTTTTTTGTAATTTCTATACAATCAGATTTCTTCCCTGAAAAAGAATCTTTAATCTACTTGTCTGTTCTGTTGTTTGATATAATTGATTTTGTTTGTTAATTTAAATCAAGGAAGTGTTTTTTATTTTGCTTGGTTGGATCTTCGCTATATTTTCATGTCGTAGATTGTTTCCAGAATTTATGTTGATTGGCCAATTGGGCTTTACTCTCTTAGATCTAATTGGAGTTGATTGTTTTGATTGATACCTTTGTTGTTTTCAGAAATTGGGTTTGCTTTATCTGGTAGTTTTTGAAACTCCCCTTTTTATCTGTTACGTGTTGGACTTTGATTTTCTACTTTGATGAGCTAAGGGGAGAACAGATCCATTGTTTTTTGTTTTTTGCCTGCAGGTTTTTGCTTCATCTTGATGAGTTTCTAAATGACTATCAGAATCTCGCTGATCTTTATTACCTAATTGAATGCGGTAGTCCACTTGGTAACCTTAATATTATCAAGGTAGGATTGAGAAGCCACTTGGGGTTTAGTTTGGAGGAATATTTTTGTGATTCATCATTTCTGTTGCAAGGCCTCAGAAAGTGTATATACAGTTCCAGACTTTGGAGGCATGCCTGTATCAGGAAATGAGGAGGTCTTTATTTCTTTTCTAAGTTACTCCTGAATTGGATTATAGTATATTGAAATTATTTGTTTTCTGCATATTGATTAATTAATCTTTCTTGGCAGACTGCTATTAAATCACTTGGTGGGCAGTCTAGTCTTAATATTGCAGGTGTTCCTATGAAGAAAAGGAGATTCATTTGGCCACCCATACCTGAAGAAAAGCAATCTTCATTACCTTTGGAAAATGATTCTTTAGAGAAAGAACTTGGCAGCCCATCTCAGGAGTCAGAAGTTGCAAATGTTAGTGTTGATGCTAGTTCTTCTGGCTTATCTGATTCAAACAAGAATTTTGTACATGACGAAAATGAGAAAAGTTCTGACAATATTGTGTCAACAACTATTATTAACCAACCAAGAGTTAGAATTGAAGAACTAAATCTTACTCGGTCTGATTCCTCGGTTAAGCTTGATGATGATGAGAAGCTTATGGCAGCAGAAAAATCTGCTAACATTATGGTAAAATCTGCAAAAACTGGTTGAATTTAGCCAGCAGTAAATCTGCTAGCATTTTGGTAAAATGAGCAACCAAGTTGTTTTACATTTCATTTTGGGTGTGCTTGCTTTAAGATAATAGAGAAAAGGAGATTTTAAGAAATATTATTTTCTATTTGGTGAGATTTTTTTTTTAATTTTTTCTTTCAAATTCTTAAATGATTATTGTTTCCTTTGTTTGTTGATTTAAATTATGTTTGTGGGTTTGAAATTGAGTTCCTAGTGGTAATTGGTTTTGAAGCTTATTTTTATTTGGATATTTGTTGCTCAAATTCTTTTGTTCACAATCATTACTCTCTTAATGGTAATTTATTAATCTACTTTGGCAGACTGGGGCTAAACCCCTTGATGGTGTTCCAATGAAGAAAAGGAGGTTCATTCGTCCTCCTTCTCCTTCTACTGAAGATCAACTTTCACTGCCTGTGGAAAAGGATTCTATAAAGAAAGAAAAGGGTAGCCAGTCTCAGGAGTCTGCTCCTGTTGCAGGAAATTCACGCCTATCTGATCAAAACAAGATGTTTTTGCCTGAGGATAATAAGATAATTCCTGACAAAATTGTGCAGAACAATATTATAAACTACTCAAGAGTTAAAATTGAGGAACCATTCCAATCAATTCAGTCTGATTCACTGGCCAAACTTGACAATGTGAAGAAGTTTTTGGCAGCAGAAAAATCTACTAACAGCCGAGTTAAATCAGCTGAAACTGAGTCAAATTTAGCACTGAATAAAGCCCCTGCAGTGGATGTTGATAAAGAGATATTTAACCAGCAAATAGCAGAAGGAAAGAGTAAAAAATCTACTGTTGCAGGGAATTCTAAATTGTCATTAGGTTTGAAGGAAGGTTGTCTTTGTGGTTTGGAGAATCAGAATAATGATGGGAGCATTGTGAATCAAGAAAATGTAGAATCTATTTCGTTGAATTTGTCTTTAAGCAATGGTGAAAGTACCCAGCTTAATATGGATGATGTGCAGTCAAATACTAATAGTGCTAATAGTGCTAATATATGTGCTGACAGATCAAATTGGGATTTGAATACTACTATGGATACATGGGTAGCTTGTGAGAGTGATGAAGCTGCTTGTCAAGTAACAGCTGATGGGTCAAGCATGATTAGTGTGACAGATGACAGAAAGCCTTTAGTATCAACAGGGATGGTCGGAACTAGTATTGGTACTGAAAAGCAACTTCTTGAAGAGAGAGAGTTTAGATCTAATTTTCCTGGAATATCTTCACAATCTGGTCAACATTATAATTCTGAGGATTCTCTTCATCTGCGCCTCAGTTCATCTTTTCTTTCTTTTAACTGCCAGGTATCTTCTAGTTTATCTGTTAACAAAGACCTTCACAATGCTGTTCGTGATATTAGCTTCTCTAGAGTATTGTTGCCAGGAGGCAACACAGTTGACGTAGCTAACTCCAGAACAATAAAATCTGAACCATTTGATGAGAGCCTCAAACATGATTCCAGCAGAACTAAATCCTACTCAACAGTCCCGTTAGATCTTAGAGCAGTATCAGTGAAGCATGAATTAGTTGATAAGTCTTCTCAAGAAGCCTCAGAGTTGTCATATTTGAGTGCTGTGAAATCGGTTGATTCTAAAGCTATGAAATCTGAACCATTTCATGAGGTTAATCTGGAAGCATTGAAGACCATAGATGAGACATTGCGGCGACCTGATAGACAGGTGCTACGAGATCAGGATCGAGGACAATCTACTTGTTCAACTAGTGAACACATTCGGCAAGGTCAGGACATCAAAGTACAATCTGCATGTTCAACAAATAAACCATTGCTGCAAGGTCAGGAAACTGGAGAACAACCTACTTGTACAGCTGATGAGCAGCTGCTGCTGCAAGGGAACAATGCTATTGCAACACCTGCTTGCTTAGTCGGTCTCTCTGTTGATGGCAAAATGTCTGACCATGTAGGATCCTGTGGGGTTGCTGGCGGTGTTAGCGAAGAGGCTTCTAAAGAATCATGTGAAACTGCTGGGCAGCTTGCTCCAGAAATTGGGTCTTTTCCTGTCAATCACAGTGGTAGTGAAATGAATATTTGTGGAATGGGTGGTGCAATTGCTGAGGAAAAGAATGTGGATAATTCTGACCAGTGCAAACTGAAAGTCACGAATGAGCTTCGTCCTGATACACACCGAAATGGTGAGGGCACGGTAAGTGATGAGGAAAAGATTAATTTGTCAGGTGATATGCTAGAAGAAGACTCTTATGGCTCTGAATACGAGTCTGATGGCAATTCTGTGCCTATGGATATAGAAGAGGATGGTCGAGGACAGGATGACTATGAGGATGGTGAAGTCCGTGAACCGCAATTGCATGCTGCAGTAGAGGGTCCATGTGGGAAAAAAGAAGACATTACTCATGGTGAATCTGATAATGACAAGGCCGACTCTGCTGAACTACAAGCTGTTGTTCTTTCTACTTCATTCCATGTTGAGGGAAAGGACAGTAATGGGAAAGAACCTGTTGAGCCAAAAAAAGATACTGTTGGAGAAAGTATTGACACAACTCTTGGTAAGAAAGTTGTCGACAGTGCAGATAAAGATACCTCTAGGGAAGAATCATCAGCGGTTGAGAACTTGGCCAGTGTTGCTGACAAAAGGAAGATAGTCAAGACTATTCGAAGAAAACAAGTTGATTTATCAGCAAATAAAGATGGCCCTAAGGGCTTGGGGACAGAACAGTCATTTGATCAATCTACTAGTGGAGGCCAGGGAGCTTTAGAGGCTGTTGTTCAAGGAACTGATGAGAATGTTAAGACAAGTGAAGTAGTAAAAAATGAGACTGCATTAACAAAGGTGGAAACATCTTTAAATGGTGATGATGCAGCTAAGGATGCCAACAATGGAGGTAATCAGAGTAGGATTATAAACCTGTCTTTAGCTTCTAATGTATCTTCTTTTGGTAAGACAAGATCTATATCAGGTAAGCCATTGTCATCACGCCCTGGAAGAGAAAGATTACCTGATTTACCACTAGAGGGAGACAAACTACATCCTCGAGGGAGGTGATTATTTATTATCACTGTTTGCCATTTTGTATTGAAGGCTTAAATTTACTGTTATCTGATTTTCTTCTTTGGCAATTTATTTTAGGGATGAAACATACGAGGCTTCCCACAAGTTCTCAAGAGAAAGGTATCAAGATCACTCGTCTAGAAACTCTAGATGGAATTATGGTAGAGGGAGGCTTGCTAGTAGAATTGACTCACGTAATGACAGAGATTCTGAACGTGATTGCCTTCCAAGACATAAATATGCATCTGCTGTTCCGGGATCAGATACTGAATTCATGAATTATAATATGGGACCAGATGGTGCATTTGGTACTGTTCAGAGAGGGAGAAAGCTATTGGATGATGAGACACCAATTTTGCGTCATCTGTCGTCAAGAAGGCGCTCTCCTGCTGGGAGAGATGGACATCCCTCACGTGGACTGCAAATGGTCCATAGAGGTCCAAGAAATATTGGCGAAGATGGTTCTGAAGTTGTTAGTCTAAGGCATGCCGAAAAGATGATGAGGGGATATCCTGATGATAATGAAGAGCATGCTTACACTTGTCCTCAACCTCCATATGAGGGATTAGATAGTCGTTTTGTTCAAGGGACCAGGAACTTTTCTTCTGTCCCGAGAAGGGGTGTTCCTCAAATGCATTCAAAATCTCCCATCAGATCTCGTTCTCCTGGTCCATGGTCATCATCAAGGAGAAGATCTCCTGACGGGTTTGGTGGGCCCCCAGAATTGCCCCATAGAAGATCACCCATTTACAGGATTGATAGGATAAGGTCACCTGATAACCCAGGTTTTCCTGCCGAAAGGATGGGTAGGAGGCACAGTTCTCCATCATATTTGTCCCGACCTAATGATTTGAGGGAAATGGATCCTGGTCGGGACCATGGTCATCCAAGATCCATCATCTCTAACAGGAGCCCAACTGGCCGCGTTTTACTCAGAAACAGTAGGAGATTTGGCATTGTTGATCCTAGAGAAAGAGCCGAAAGTGATGATTTTTTTGGAGGGGCCATGCACTCTGGTCGGTTTCATGATCTTGGTGATGGAAATGGTGAGGAGAGAAGAAGGTTTGGTGATAGACGGGCACCTGTTCGTTCATTCAGGCCTCCTTTTAATGGTGCTGATGGTGAAAATTTTCATGTTAATACAGAGGATGGCCCTAGGTCCTTCAGATATTTCCCTGAAGATGATCCAGACTTCCATGAAAGACCTAATTTTAGAGAAAGAGAATTTGATAGGCGGATTAAGAACCGACCTGGAAATGTACCTAGAAGACCAAGAAGCATTGAAGAACAAGATGGAAATTACAGGCCTGGAGGGCAGGTGTTGTATGAAGACAGTTTTGATGATTTATCAAGAGTGAAAAGAAAAAGATTTTGATAGATTAATTTACATCTGCAATAAACTAGATCCAAGACTTTCCACTTTATTGGATATGGGGAACTAGAAGGCAGAAATAGTGCTGTTAGTTACAGCTGGATATAGGAATAGGAAGTTGTTGTTCTGCTCTTGGTTTCGACCAAGTTGCAATTGTGATACAAGATGCTAACTTGATTTAAGATCAGATGCTTGCAATCCTTGGATGATTAATCTGTCATGTACATAACTTGGATCTTCTCATAATCTTTCTGCCAGTTCCTTATTTGCTAATTCTGGATGTTAGCTGCACTACTTCAAAGTTTCATTTGAGGAAGTTTTGTACTGTCATAATTTTGGTGGCTCTATATTTTTAAGGGTCATTTTGGTGAAACCATTTTTCATATGTTCTATGAAGATCCTCAAGCTTCAAAGTATCATCAGTTTTGCATGCTGATTATTGTGCATAGGGGGCCAGGGCAGGTATGCTGCAAAGAACTACTTGAACCTTGAACTAATTTTCAAGCCATAATGGAGCTTTATTACACTCAAGAATTAGCTAATTCTTTTATTTGATTCTTCAAATTCCTCGTCACGTTGCACAAATGTGGATCCTTCATGTAATGTTACCTACTTTTTGAAGTCAGTCGATACAGTTTCTGCAGAGGTGCTGAAGGTCTGAAGGTTTTATAAAAGTGCTATTTTTTTCTGTATTGTGATTTTGTGACAAAAGAAATTTACAGGTATATAACTGCTTTTTAGCTCTAGAACAGCTATAACTGTTTGGTTTTGATGATGGCTGTGGGCTGAGACATATGGGTGTGGGATTTTCACATAGTTCAATGCTATATTATGCATCAAGTGCTCGAAGGGCTCAAGTTGTTTTGCCTAATTTCAGTTTCACTGGTTTAGATGTTGGCAATTTTGCTTTAAAAATGTCTCTGCACTTCAAGGAGAAAGAGGGAATGTTCATGTCTTGAAGTAGGCTTTCTTAGCTGTGATATTATTCATTTCCTCATAGACTTAAACATACTCATTAGCTGTGTTGGTGGTTTCTGCAATATGTGGAGCTGACACAAATTTGCCAATTATCGAGTCTTGTCTTGGCATCTTCTGCGGATTCCTAAAAGATTTAATTTCTTAGGTACTATTCACAAAGGATAACAGATATTGAAAATATTAACTTCTTTCTTCATATTAGTATTTTTGATACTTTGCATTTGCGTACCTTGTTTATCTTCTACTGGCTTCACTGGAAGGAAGAAAATTGTGACCTTTGAAGCATAATACATCAAACTAAATGGGGATTTTGATATGGAAAAGGTGAAAGTTCCTCTAATGTGTTAATTCTACTGTTAGACGTAGATCGGTTGGTGCTGCCTGCAGATCGGCTACTTTGTCATACCATAGTCACCATAAGCTTCTTTCTTCATTCTATACCTTGCATTCTTAGTATATATCTTTTGCAGATATAGTAGTAATAGTACTAGAAAATAGAAGGAAAGACTTGATCCATGATTAGCTTTAGTCTTTAGCTTTTGAGTAACATGCTAGATGATCATGGAATTCCCTGTGGACTGGAAGCATAATTGTTGAAGTGTGTTGCAAGTTAAGTTATGGAGTCGATGTGTATTGGATCTACAAGTTACGAAAATTTGACCATGTCAAAATGGGGAGAGCTGACTTGAGTTTTGTATATAGGATGAATGGTATTTACTGGCAATGTGTGCATGTATATGGCACCTTTTACCTGAAGTATACGCTGTTCGAACTGTCGATGACTGAAGTCACACCAACTGGGTATCCAGCTCATCTGTTTTCTTCTCTCACTTGCAATAGACCAGCAGAGTTTTGGAATGTTCAAATATAATGAATGACCTAGTCAAAAGATGGATAACTTTTACAGGGATTTGATATGATTTGATTTAACCTTAGCTTTGAATATGAAAAAGGCCAAGTTATTTGGGAAGTAAAGAAACATGAGACATTCCATTTTTTACAGGGATATGATTTGACATGAGACCTTCCATTCTTTGTTTTAGTTATTTGGAAAGTAAAGAAACAAACTGGAGATATTGCAATTTCTTAGAATGTGCCAGCAAGGTGAAGAAAGCAGCAGGGTTGAATTGGTCCTGACCTGCTTCCAGCTATTCATTTGTCCTTTGTGGCAATTTTTATGTCTTGCGAGTTCTGTGCAATCTATGTGCATGGTCAACTTCAGCCTGCATTATTATTGGTTTTAATGGCAAAATCAAGAGAGGAAAGGATGAACAGATAAATAAATAAACAAATGGAATATTTGAAATTTGGAAACCAATGATTAATTATTATCATTTAATTGCAATTAATCTAAACTCCTGTTGACTGGTAGATATACCAAACAAGCCAAACATAGGGTTTATAGTTGTAGTAGTAAAGACACATGGAGGGACCATACAAATGATAGCAACATATGAGGCCAAAAGCAAGTTATGATGTCCCATGTTAGGCCATTGGTTGACCTTTCCTATCAAGCCTACCCTTTCATTTTCAATTTCGAAGGCTAGTAATTTGTTCTTTTGTGTTGTTTTTTTTTTTTTTTTTTTTCTTTGTATATGGCACTTTTCTGAAGTATCGCTTGTTCGGACACTGTCGATGACTGAGGTCACACCATCTGGTAGTCCAGCTCATCAGCTGTTTTCTTCTCTACTGCAATAGACCCAGCCAGAGTTTTGGAATGTTCAAATATATGAATGACTAGTCAAAGATGGAATAACTTTTACAGGGATTTTGATATGATTTGATTTAACTTAGCTTTTGAATATGAAAAAGGCCAAGTTATTTTGGGAAGTAAAGAAACGAGACATTCCATTTTTTTTACAGGGATATGATTTGACATGAGACTTCCTTTTCTGTTTTTAGTTATTTTGGAAAGTAAAGAAAAACATACAACTGGAGATATTGGGCATTTCCTTAGAATGTGCAGCAAGGTGAAGACAAGCAGCAGGTTTGAAATTGGTCTGACTGCTTCCAGCTATTCATTTGTCTTTGTGGCAATTTTTATGTCCTGCGAGTTCTGTGGCAATCTATTGCATGGTAACTTCAGCCTGCATTATTATTGTTTTAATGGAAAATCAAGAGAGAAAGGATTGAACAGATAATAAATAAAAAATGGAATATTTGAAATTTGGAAACCAATGATAATTATTATCATTTAATTGCAATTAATCCTAAACTCCTGTTGACTGTAGATATACCAAACAGCAAACATAGGGTTTATAAGTTGTAGTATAAAGACACATGGAGGGACATACAAATATAGAACATATGAGGCCAAAAGCAAGTTATGATGTCCCATGTTGGCCCATTGGTTGACCTTTCCTATCAAGCTACCTTTCACATTTCAATTTCGAAGGCCTAGTAATTTGTTCTTTTGGTGTTTTTTTTTTTTTTTTTTTTTCCCTTCTACCACAAAAATATTATTTTTCTATTAGCACCTATGATGCATATGTAGTGATCGTTGACTCATTCCAAAGACCCAACATATTGATTTGATCCCAAAAATTTTCCTTCTGATTTAGTATAAAATAACAAAATATAATATTCTTAACAAATTTCTAAGTTTTTTACTGTGGAAAAATAGATTAATATTATGATATTACAAGAAATTAAACTCTCTGACAATTTACAACAACTTACTTTTATTGTTGTAATTAATTCAATCTGGTGTTTATTATTTATTTTAACTTGTTGCCGAAGGAGGAGGAGAAGTTAGCTACCTTTCCACCAAAAAAAAAAAAAAGTTAGTTACATATTCTCCACTTTACAAGTAAACAATAAATATTGGTATAATGGCTAGTTCTTAATCTTATAAATATAAAAAATACCTAATGCATAACTTTACTGTCATGACCCGTTTTCATGGGCCGGATCGGTACTAGAACGCAAGTAAGCTTAAGGCCCTCAAGGCCTGTAGTAAGCCTCAATCACTAAATTCAACTATCTCAATATGAATTTTTACCATTTAGCCCATATTGTTATACTTAATAAACTTCATAATTATATTATATTTCGACACCAAATTTAACATTTTACATATTTCATAGATTGGGCCTAATTTGTAATACATTACATTTATAATATGAGCTCATAAAATCATAACACCTATATTAATACACAACTAGAGGTACATAAATCATACAACTGCGGAGTTCACTAATAGACATGTATAAATGGGTTCTTATACATAAAGTTATATAGCAAAATAATCATTGAAACTATGAAAAATTTCTTTCTAGCTTTGCGGTGAAGAAACAAAACTTAAATCGTAATAAAGAGGAACCTACTTCCTGAAAGGTTAAACAAGACATGTGAGTTTTATAGAATAATAATTATTGCACAACACATGCATTCACCCGAATGTGTAAATATATTAATCTAGTCATCCGACTAGTTATATGATCACATTGACATCACACAAATGGCATAATAATAGCACTCACAATTATTAACAACTTCATATAATCACATCACGTGAAAATTTATCAATGACATCACCAAAACCCCCAATGAGCCGTCCTTACACATGGCCCGCCCTCTCATCACGTGTTTACCAGGGAGCCAATCTCCATACATGGCCAACTGGTCTCAACCTCACTTGACCAGCCCTCTCATTTTTTTTATACCCTCTTTTCTTTTCTATACCAACAGGAGGCCACCTGTGGTTTTTCATATCATATTTCATCAGATGTACACAAGGACACCGATATCCTCATCATGGCCGACAGTATCGAAGACCGCTCTCACAAGCCCAACGGTGACCCACTTCATCCCAATTCTACACAAACAAGGCATAGAAATATCACAACACAAATAATCAAAAATCGCTTTTAAATGCAAGCACATTAATCAATTAAACATTTTCATACAAGAGCACAAATAAACATCCATATACCAATTTAAATAAATACAAGAGTATTAAATAATAACATACTATAATAATCAGTTCTTAAAAATAAATGAGTAAATAAATAATAATAAAAATAACTGAAGAGCTTTATTTTAAATATAATAAGGTATAAGATTAATCTAAATAAACCTATTAATTTAATTATTATATATAATTAACCTAGAATCTAGCAAAACTTTGGCGGAACCTTCTCTAGAAATTGGGTTAAATCACCCGCTTAAAACTGTAATTTAGTAATAAATTCTCAAGCCCATCTATTGGGTAATTCACAATAACTACCCGTCTATCATAACCATTACTCATTCATCTAAATATTTACTCCATTCTCACAGCCCATCCATCGGGCAAATCAACCTATCTGCCTTAAACAATATTTATATGGATGAGCAGGCACTTGAGCCTGGAACTAATGAAATTCGGGGGTCTTCCTGTTGGCTCTGTAAACTTCGCGTTATTAAATGGGAAAGAGACGACGTTCATCTACCCTGGCATATGGAAGAGGGTCAAGAGCTTCTTCTGAGAAAGGAATAACCATCATACACACACATATATATATGAACTTAATCATTCTAAAATTCTAAACCTCACGTTATTGGCCTATCCAAAACGCTATATAATTACAATAACATAATAATCGATTGACTAATTGTTCATTCCCTTTTAATCATGAACAGTTTACTAACGTCATCCCATCATTGCACCAAAAGCATCCAAGATCAACTCATCCACAATTGTACCATAGGTTAATACATTCTTTAACTAACAAATGAACAAGTTTATCTAACGTGCAATCCCACATCGCACATCATTGCACCAAAAGCATCCAAGATCAACTCATCCACAATTGTACCATAGGTTAATACATTCTTTAACTAACAACTAAATCACAAGTTAATAAAGATAATCAAGTACTTGTTATTGCTTCATGATTTACACTTAGAGGTAATAAGGCCCAATATCATAGTCATATAAAACTAAACTTCCTAAATTTTAATTCACAACAGTAATCAATTCTAGTTAACCCACGTTATCAATTATCTAATATGATCACGATTTCTAACGACTGAATCTCAAGTTCAAATTCTCCTAAAAACTCCAAATATTTTCACAAACTTCAAAACCTAATATTTCAAAGTCCTTCTATTACTTATTATTACTTTTTCAAAGTCCTTCTATTACTTATTTATTCAAAATTAACTAAATCAACCAATAAATTTAAGTTTGAAATTTTTTAACAAAAATGATGAACTAAGTCTTAGAGCGTACCGATTGAGAATTGGACTACGATTCCACGAACCGTGTGAAGAGAAGATCATTCTGTCTCTTGGGGCTTGCCTGTCGGTCGCCAGATCGCCGGCCGACCACCGTGAACGGTGACCGGAAAATCGGTCTCTGCAGGATTTGAGCAGCGCTTACATCCTCAAACTAGAAAATCCGCGAGGAACTCAAATCCATCCTCCGTTTGTGCATTTGGCGAGCCGGTTGGTTGGAATCGAGCTCGACAACTGCTCCACCATCGCCTTCAGTGGCGCCTCCACCATACTGACCCCATCTTCGAAGTTAATGGAGGGGAAATGTTCAGGAGATAACTAGGAGTCGATTGGGACTAGGCATGACCGGTTCATTGAACCACCGGTTCTGGTTCCGGTGCGGTTCTGATCACGATTTCTGACGATATATATATTTTTTTAAAAAAATCGATTCTAACATTACATCTTTCTTTCGAAAATATTAATACAAGTTTAAAAAATATTAGTAAATTTTATTTTAATATTAAGTAAAATTTTATTTTAAATAAATTTTAGACATTGCTCATACCCTCATGATAGAGAATAAAAATTAATTAATTTACAAAATAATCAAAATAAGTTTTCACTTTTATTTTGTTTCAAAATGTTATTAATTAAAAATAAATTAATAAGAAATTTTTGAAATGTGTTCAAAAAGAAGTAATTTTAAACTTAGTAATAATTTAAAAGGGTAAAAAAAAAGTTAAAAACATAATTAAGTTTAGACAAATATTTCTCTCTTTTTTTAACCATTTTACTTTTTAGATTTTTTAACTTTTAAAGTAAAGTGTATTTTTTAAAAAAAAATTTAAGCTAAAGTATATCATGTATAAAAATATTATTGAGAAACTTTTAGAGATGTAAAAATAAGCTAATGTGAATTATTATTTTGAAAATAAAATAGAAAATTTTTCGGTTCGAACCGGACCAGAAACCGCCGGTTCCAAGGCCCCGGTTCAAGGTTCAGAAATTTTTAACATTCACATGAACCTTTATATTGAGACTTTTAGAGATGTATAAAATAAGCTAAGTGATTATTATTTTGAAAATAAAAATAGAAAATTTTCGGTTCGAACCGGACCAGAACCGCCGGTTCAAGGCCGGTTCAGGTTCAGATTTTAACATTCACATGAACCTTAACCGGTCCTTGAACTGCCGATTCCGATTCAAAACTTTGAGCCAAGGATTCCAATTCATCTATAGCACGGTTCGGTTTTAGTTCAAAATGAACCGGTGGCCATGCCTAATTGGGACCATCCCGGGGCTCTGAGATCGACGAAACAACGAGATATTGCTGGAAATTGTAGTGGCAACCGGTGAAGCATCTCGATATCATTTCATGCCGTTAGTGCCTCTTTTTGCGTGAGGGAAGGCTGGAAACTTGACCAGCGGCACGAGGTAAGTCAATTGCCAGCTTGCTCTCATTGAGCGGTGGCCAGAATGGGAAGGTAGGGGGGTCGCGCGCCTGCCTTTGCTAGAGATGGAAGAAGAAAAAGAAAGAAAGGTAAAGAAAATGGTTTTAAAGTTTTCTAGGCCATTCCAGTTCGATTCTAACCGGTTTTGCTTAATTCAATGATTTGGCTCAATTTTTGCGTCGCTTATGAGTCTGGTTTATTTTATTTTAATCAATTTAATATTTAACGTCCAATATTAATTCTTAAGAAGTCTAGAAGGTTTTCAATTAGGAGTTGCGATACGATATTTTGGGCTTGGGTCCAACTCGCGAATTTGGATGCAAATTTGAGATTATACAGTACTTGCAGTCCATACAGTCAAAATTTTTTATTTTTGATTTAATAAAAATTTAAAAGTTTCGAAAATAAAATTACAGAGTGTTTCATTTACCCTTGAATTTTCACCACTTTTTTTTAGTGGCCTTCGGAACTTTGTTGGGATTCTATGATAACCCTAGATTTCAAATTCCTTCAATAAACATGCCCCTAGTCACATGAGATAAGGGGAGCGTGAACTCAAGCGTAAATTAAAGTTTGAGGGGTTATTTCCTGAGTCATATCAGCTGCGTAAGGTGACCATTGTGGTTAATGAACAATAGCTAAATATTGATTTTGAAGAGAGAGAAACAACTTTGTCTTTTCCCATTTTATATGTCCATAGTCGATGAAAGAGAAACCATAATCCTTCTTCCTTTCTTGACAAAATCAAATCCTCTAACAAGTAAATCGAGCTGAGAAGGGCAATAAATCTTAGTGAGTGATTATGAAGCTTGCTAGAAATAAGGAAGATTGGATCATTGCATTCTAAATCCAGGGTTTGTCTTAGTCATGAATTATCTCCTTGATTACCCAATTTCAGAGTGCAACTATGGGCAAACCAGTCGATTGAAGATCTCATACACATATTCACATCCTGGACGTCGATTCTTTAGGTGTCAACAATATAGGGTAAGTCCAGAGAGATTCATTATAGCACATTCTATTAATTGTGTGGTAATTAAAATGCACTTTTGCTTCTTATCTTGCAGAGAGTTGTGTCCTGCAACTTCTTTCAGTGGCATGATTCACTAATACCAGATCACATTCAACATGTGATTTTGACTTTACTGAGGAAAATAAAGATGAATGAAGAAGAGAAAAGGAATCCAATGTAATACAAGATAAAAAAAAAATTATTTCACAAACTAAAGGCATATGGACAAAACAATGACAATAAAATATTACAATCACTATGCAACAACAAAAATATCAATTTCCATACATTCAAAAAGATATAATTTTTGTCAAAAGAACAAAAAAAAAAAACCACACATGTATCTCTTTAGTTTAAATTTAACAACAAACCCTAAATAAATTGGGAATAAAAACCCCCTAGATTTCAATCAAATAACATAAAAACCCTAATACACTAAAAAGAAGGCCAATGTGTCAATCTCAGACTCTTTGTCAACCTTTCTCATTATTTAAAAGTTGAAGCTTTACTAACCTTTAAACAAATCCCCAGAAAAGTCAGATTTCTTCTTCTCAATGGAGTGTCAAAAGACTTCCCAAAAAATGCCTTCTATACCTTCATATCTCGCTATAAATCTTCTTCAGGAAGTGCACATCAAAGCCACTGAGAGAATGGGTAATATCCCATGAGAAGGGTTTCTCGGTTCAAGTGTTTTTGGAGCTTTTAAGAAACGAAAATAGAGGAGAGGAGGGAAAGAGGGAAACGAATATTTTGTACAATCAACAATTTCTTTTCCATGTGGATTTAAGTAAAAATATGCGTGTCATTATAAATTCCATGTCACTAGGCATGTAATACACTTAATTTTTCCAATCTGGCTTGGAGCACAGTTACTGAAGGAATTTGAAATCCATAGTCATTAAAGAAACCCCCCACAAAGTTCAGGGAGCCGTTAGGAGAAACGGTGAAAGTTTGAGAATAAAATTTTACATTAGACCTATAAAAAATGAATTTTATTATAGTATGATAATTATAAAAAAAAAATCAAAAAATAAAAAGTAGTATCCAATGAATGTAAAAGTTAGCAGGAGTTAAAGTAAGATTGAATAGAAAAATATAGGGTACGATTGTAAAGAGATTATGGGCAATATTGATGTTGAGTAATAGAATTGATTGCATATGTGCATTAATCGAATTCACTGCATATAAAGTACGGATGTTGAGTAATAGAATTGATTGCATATGTGCATTAATCGAATTCACTGCATATAAAGTACGGATGTTGAGTAATAGAATTGATTGCATATGTGCATTAATCGAATTCACTGCATATAAAGTACGGATGTTGAGTAATAGAATTGATTGCATATGTGCATTAATCGAATTCACTGCATATAAAGTACGGATAGGAAATTAATTAATTCTCCTAAAATATAACAAAACTAATGGTAAATTGTTCAAATCACTATTTATCTCAAAATCAATAATAATTTGTGAAGGTAGTTATTATATCTAATGTAAATAAGTTAACATTGAAAAAAATATCATTTATTACTCCTTAAAATACTCAAAACGACTTATATTTTGGGATCTAAAAAGTAGTAAAAATAATTATATTGCATGTATGCATTAACATTGATCTTGAAACAACCCTAAAATTTATTTTCAAAATTTTTCATTTAAAAATTTAATTATAAATTCTAAATCAATGATATTATAGAACATATTATGTTTAAAATAAAAAATCAATACCCTGTGAATTTATTTAACAAAATTTAATACAAACTCAATTATATATGTCTAAATCAAACCTTGAAACCAAATAAAATCTATTAGAAATCTATAAACCAAGTAGAAAACCAATTAAAAATCAAACAAAACCATGATTTGGGCCAAACCAAACTCAAATAACCTAAACCACCCATTCTCTAGAAAACCCTAGAATACTTAAAATTACTGTTTTGTCCAAAATTACTTTGCTCTTCTTCCCATTACCGTCGACGGCCCCTCCCCGTTCTCTCCTTCGTTTTCTGTTCACCGGAGCTCAAGCTCCGTCGATCAGACACCTTCACGCCGCCACCGCTGCTCCGGTCTCTCTCTCTCTCTCTCTCTCTCTCTCTCACTCTGTTTGCATTTTCGGTGAGCGCAAATCACAGACAAAGCTGCGACTTCATCTCGATCGAAACAATCCCGTCTCCGGCGTTCCTTTTGTTCCCCGACGACTCTAGCTTCCTTCTTGTGGCAGAGTCACTCGTTTCCTCTCTCTCTCTTCCTGTTCCGGCTGGCACAATAGTCGGGTGAAGCTGCATGTGGTTTCTGATCGGGTCAGTTGCGACCCAGCTCTCCTTTCTCGCTTATTCGGCAAGGCCAGCCACCAGCCGACGAAACCGGTTCTCTCGTCGCCAACTCCTCATTGCATTGTTGCTCCCTCCTCCTCCGGCCAAGTTAATGCCCAAAAAAATTGAATTCCAAGCATAGGAGCCGCTACCGGACATTTTAACTGGAAATTTTCGATTTTTGGCTTGTTTTGCAGCTAGGTAAGGTAATTTTTGACCTCTTTAGTATAGTTTAAGAGTTTTTGGTCAAGGATGAAGGGTTTAATCCATGAATTAAGCTATTGTAGAAAGTTAAATCCTAGCTACTACTATTCATGTGATTAGAAAATCTGATTCTTCAATCTAGTTTAAATTATGAACTTATTTAATGAATAAGTTAGCATGATCAAGTGGATTTTTGCTTAGAAATGAGTATTAAACTATAGTGGCCCCCTCTAGCTAGAGAAAATCATGGTTTTTGTTTGAACTAAGTCTACATTTGGGTATTTTGTTGTGAATATAGAGGTTTTAATTATCAAGATTAAATCTCTAGCTACTGTTCATGCGAATTAGCTTGGAAAAATTTTGATAAAAAAGTTGTAACAGAAACTATAAACTGAATTATATGAGGAAGAGTAGATTACCATATCAGTGTCTTATTTTAACAAGATTTTAACGATTCCTAAGCATGACAGTAGCTTTTTTAGCCATTTGTTTGAATTCTTGATATAATATGAAGGAAATTGGTATTATACTTTAAAAATCTTGATGGATAATGAAATAATTAGCTTATGTATTAGAAGGGTTGATTACACATTTGCTATCAGTGCTTAATGGAAGTTTAAACTGGAAATTTGAAATGGAACTGATGATTTCATATAGTTCTATTAGATTTTGATTGTGAGATTGAGAAATTTCTGAAATGGCAGCAGTCATTCTTGTTAATTGCTTGGGTTATTGCCTTGATATGAGTTATAGGATTTTATAAGTGAATTTTGTGATGGGAATGAGTAAATTATATATGCTGCATGAGTTTATTGAAGAAAAATATTGATTTGTTAAATTGGCAGCAACTAATTGAGTATTTCCATGATTATGGATTGAAGCAACTCAGAAAATTATGTGTTTCAATTATTTTCATAATGATTACAAGCTATTGGAGGTATCCTTGATTGGAATGAGATTTAATCACAGAATTTCTGTCCTTTATGATTGAAATGAAAAAGGGAAGTATAAAAATAGTTGAATGTGAATTGAAATATGAAATTGTTATTTTTATTTTTATTTCTATGGTGATAGCTCGGTGCATTTTTATATGTTATTTGTCTAGTTAAATTAGAGAATGAATATCATTCTTATATTTCTGGTAGGATAGGATATGAAGGATTTGGAAATGTTTGTATTTGTTAACTAGGCTAGATATAGCTAATTATGTATACATGCTTATATATATAAATACAAGGATTAATAAATGACATTATTTAGAATATAAATTCAGTTATGTAAAGAAGTTATGATGGTTGGGTGTTGGTGATGGTATTAAGAGGAGGATGAGCATTTGATTTGATTGATTGCACTATAGATGGACTGTGTGGATTGAATAAATATATAGTGAGTATTTGACATTATCTTAATAGGTAGAAAGTCCTATTTTTAAGGGAGGTTCTGCCGAAATTTTGATAGAATTTAGGGTAGTTATATTTAATGAAGAAGTTAATAGGTTTGTTTGGAATAATTCTTTAATTTGATATATTCAAAATAAATCTCTTTATTTACTTTAGTTCTTTCCTTTGCATTTATAATTTATTAAATCGTCTAAGTTTGTCCACTGCTCCCGCGAATCAAAATCTAAGAACTTATCTTCTTCATCACTGTGAATAATAATAAATAGTGCACTACCATCTACATCATGCATAGTTACATTACCACATAATGTTATAATTTTCTATTTATTTAATTATTACTTAGTTAATTTATTGCATAAACATTTGTTACTTGTCCACTTATTGTACATATGTGTATATTTGTACATTTGCATAATCTTTGTTTATTATTGTGCTGCATTTAAAAGCGATGTTTGATTACTTGTGTTGTGATATTGCTATGCCTTGTTTGTGTGGAATTGGGATGAAGTGGGTCACCATGGGTTTGTGAGCTCGGTCTACGATATCGTCGGCCATGTATGGGGAGATTAGCGCCTGTGACATTGATGAAGTGGTCACCATTGGGTTTTGTGAAGCTCTCTAGCGACGAGTATATTGGGATGAAGTGGGTCACCATGGGTTTGTGAGCTCGGTCTACGATATCGTCGGCCATGTATGGGGAGATTAGCGCCCCGTGTGCATCTGATGATATATGATATGAAAAACCACAGGGTGGCTTCTTGTTGGTATGAAATAGAAAAGAGAGTATAAAAAAATGAGAGGGCTGGTCAAGTGAGGATTAAACCGGTTAGCCATGTACGAGGGGATCGGCTCCTTGGCACACACGTCATGAGCGGATGGGCCATGTGTGAGGACGGCTCATCGGTGGTTTTGATGACGCCACAGGCTAATCTCCACTTGTTGATTATGTGAAGGTGTACTTGTCTGTGGGTGTTGATGTTGTGTCATGTGTTTGACTGATCGAGTGTTCATTTAGCAATTTAGGAAGCATTTCGCGTGACTACTTGTATTATGCATTATTTATTATTATTCAAACTCACTTCTCTTTTGTTTAACTTTTTCAGGAAGTAGATTCTCTTCTATCCTGGCTAAAACTCTGTATGTTTCACTGCAGGGCTAGAAAAAGTAACTTCAAATTTTTGTGCTATTTAAATTGCATACTTTTATGTATAAGAACTTAATTATATCATCTTGTTATTGAACTCCGCAGTTGTAAGATTATGGTAGTTCTAATTATATATAACTATGAGTATGTTAACCAATAACTTATGTGAGTGGTTTAGATATCTGTATATATGCATATTATAGATATTATGTATAATTGTGCTCGAGTTAAGAATTATTTAAGATGTTGAAAGCGGACCGGGATATAATATGATTATTCATATATAAAGTAATATGGGCTTACGGTTTTTTTAAATCCATTTTGAAGTGATTAAGTTTAGTGGTTCAGACTTACTATGGGCCCTTACCTGGGCCCTAATGCCGGTCCGGCCTAGGGATTTGGGTCGTGACAGATCTTTAATACTATACTTGGTGATTCTGTGTGTCTCATAAAGTAGGAAAATACTTCTTCAAGTAATGCCCATTAAATCGAGCTCAATAAGCAATCTGAACTCTAATTTTTTTTCCCAAACCTAAGGTCTTACAATAGTCCTAGTGCAGGAAGTCAACAATCTTTTGCTTCAACTCTTTCTTTAATACGCTATTAATGGAAGTAACTCTTTAGATTTTTATGAGTACCAATGTTCACTTCTGGTTACTCTCCAGCTCTAGAAACTTCTTGTATCTCACCATAATCGTACTGTCATAGAGCAGTTGCATATAAACTTTTAGATAGCAGTTGCAATAGCTACTGCTAACTCCTCATCAGTATTTTTACAATGCTTAATCATGAAGCTCCTCAATGAGAATCTCCTCTATCGGCCTTTGGTATGACACGATGGCTAAGGGTCCTGGATAGCTAATTAAATTGTTACTGTCTCCAGCTGCATTGTTATCCTCTAGGTCAAAATCATCAACTTCCTTAACAACATCTCCTGGTTCGCTGCCCTCCTCTCATGATGAACCAAATTCTTCAAGTAAATTAACCTGGGAATAATCTCCTTCTTCTGGTGCCCAAGTGTCTTCAAATATCTTTGGAAGTTAGGTATTGGTTTTATATAACTTGCACCTAGAGGAAAGAAACTTGGATAAGGACTAGCTTTCCACGTACTCTTCTTAGGTACATATTTCTACTTTCCTTTCTCTCCTGTCTTAAATTTGGCTTGGACCTTTAAGTTCTTTAATTGATTAATATATCTAAAAGGGTCACATTAACATCATTAACAGAAGTTATAGAAGGGAAAGGATCCTTATCTATAAGCATTGACTCCTTCCTTTCAGGGAACTTAAGGACACCCCTATTAAGGTGGTCTTGAGTAACACTCCTATAAAACAAGCAATTATAGTAGCATGGTTCAAGTATCATGGTCTTATAGTAATCTTTTCCTTTCAGCTCTTCTTTGGTGGGGATCTTATGGTTAGTAGGAAGAGTACCAAAATTTTCCTTGCGCATGAAATCTAAAACCTCCCCAATCTTGGAGACATCAAAAGCATATTAGTGTTCAATTTTAGAGTTCACCTAATATTCTTCTTAAAGCCTCCTCTGTTGGTACTTAAAGACCGAGACAAGTACAAGAACCAAAATTAACCAAATCAGTAATGAACACCTCTTGACGAGTCTCTTGGAAATAAGTACCCATAGTTGATTTCTTCATTTGTAACTCTTTCCTTAGCAGTTTCTCATATTTAGTTCTACAAGCTTATAGAAATCCCTAAACTCCATCCCCCTGGACTTCTTTCTCAATGACAAGTCCGAGTCGTGTTGCGCCATCTTCACAAAATTCTACCTTTGGTAAGAATACTTTGCATATGTCCTTAACTTCTTGAACCTGGCAATGATTGTATATGTTGATTCACCACTTCTCTGTATCAGCTTGAACAGCTTAGCCACACACGTTTCGGGTTCAGCCTTAAAGAACTGTTTATGGAATAGTCTCTCCATTTCATACCAAGTAAAAATAAAATTCCCAGGAAGTGTGGAGTACCAAGTAAAGGTAGTACTTGTATGAGAATTAGGGAACAACCTGAGCTTGTAATTAGGAAAGTTGTATAGGTTTGCCAATTCTCCATATTGTATGGTAAACGATGCAATATGCTCCAAGGTAGACTGTCCTTCCTTACCAGAGAATAAAGCGAAGTTAGGAATTTTATATCCTCTAGGGATAGGATTTTCCATGTTAATCGCTTCAAGATACGATTTATAGAATTCTGGGAGGCCACTTTTTCTAAGGCCAAGTCTATAAAGCTCTTGCACAATATTCCTTAATGCTTCCACAGTAAC
Source organism: Jatropha curcas (assembly GCF_014843425.1). Next base: position 452,977 of record NW_023591781.1, read on the forward strand.
CTTAGGAGTAAGAGGAACAAGCTTGCTTGCATCTAGAGCAGTTAAGAGTACTTATTGCTGAGATAAAAAGAACTGAAGACAGAACAGTTCCATTGGTATTGATAGAGTTACTATATTTGTAAATATTCTGTTGCTATAATTGTGCACTAGGTTTTGTACCCTAGGTGTACTTATATAAATAATAGGGGATTGTAATCTGAAGGTTACGAAAAGTACAAACACTTTTATGGTATCAAAGCCAACCTCTCTTCCTCTATTTCGGAACACTTCCATAGCTGAGAAAATCCATCCCGCCACCACCATCACTAATATGAAAAGACACATCCCTCTTACTTTGGATTATGAATCTGCTCAATACAACAATTGGGCAACTCTTGTCATCATTCATGCCAAGGCAACCCTAACCTATGACCACATTAATCCGAAATCTGATCATGTCACTTCTTCTCCTCCCAAATCTTCTGCTGAACAAGCTCATTGGGATCGTATTGATAACATTGTTCGTCAATGGATCTACGGAACCATATCTAGTGATCTCTTGAATATTATAATCAATCCAGACGACATAGCTTTGGATGCTTGGAATCAATTGGCGGAATTATTCCAAGATAATAAAACTTCTAGAGCCATTCATCTTGAAACAAAATTTGCCAATACTAATCTGTGTGATTTTCCGGACGCGAAGGCGTATACACGCCGTCTCAAAGTTTTAGTCGATCAACTGGCAAACGTTGGTGCTAAAGTCTCTGATCACCGTATGGTATTACGCCTACTTACTAGACTCACAGATGCGTATGAGGGATTTGTTACCGTAGTTCAGAACAAATCTTCACTCTCTTCTTTTGCTCAAGTCAGATCTATGCTTCTTCTTGAAGAAACTACTAAGGCAGAGCGAGCTAAACTTGATGCTCATGCCTCCTCTGCCATGGTTGTCAAAGCCTCAACCGTCTCTATGTCTAGTCTATCTCAAGAGCCTGATCAGTCCACCAAAACTTCCACTGGCGGTCGACGACAAATTTATCAGCAACGTGGTGGACGTGGGAACAATTCAGGTGGTCATAGGCGGTCAGGAAATAGTTGCAGGAATTCTGGAAATTCTGGAGGCCGTGGCTTTCAACAGCTGCCTTGGGGCGGATGGTACCCATACTCACACCAGCTGCCTCCATGGCGACCTCCACCATGTCCTTATCCAACTTGGGGTGCTTGGCCACCACCTTCAATGCCAAGACAGCAGGGAATTTTGGGTCCACGTCCATCTCAATCCTTCTATACGACTGCCTCTTCTACCAATGATTATGCTCCAACGGATATTGATCAGGCTATGCACACTCTTTCATTGAAACAACTCGAAGAACACTGGTTTATGGATAGTGCAGCTACCTCTCACATGACTGCTAATCCAGGTAATCTCACTTCTTATTCTCAATTGAGTCTCAATGATGGTATTGTTGTTGGTAATGGTAGCAAAATTCAAATTCGTGGTTTTGGTCATGCACTTTTGCCTCATTTTAGTCCACCTTTGCATCTCAAACAAGTGTTGCATGCTCCTAATTTAATTGAAAACCTTGTTTCTATCCACAAATTCACTGTTGATAATATGGTTTTTGTTGAATTTGATCCGTTTGGATTTTCTGTGAAGGACTATCCGTCGGGGAGCCATCTGCTGAGATATGATAGCACGGGTGACTTGTATCCCATCACCAATCCAAAATGCCTTCCTTTGTCTTCTGCTCAGTCTGCGTTTTCTGTTCTTTCATTAGCTCAGTGGCACAATCGTTTGGGTCATCCAGGACAAGATGTGCTTATGTCGCTTAGGCAAAATAATTTGATTTCATGTAATAAAGACAAAATTACATTTTGTCATTCTTGTCCTCTTGGAAAATAATTGATTCATGTAAATAAAAGACAAACTTACATTTTGTCATTACTGTCGCTCCATTGAAAGCTATTAGACTTCCATTTGGTGATTCTCTTCTAACTACATGTATGCCCCATTTGACATAAATTCATGCAGTGATTTTATGGACTTCACGCTTTGTTCTAAGCTCAAATGGTCATTCGATATTATTGTTGTTCTTGAATAGTTTTAAACAGATTTTCTTATGGACTTTTCTAATATACATAAAATCCCAAGTTTTTTGGTGTTTTTCATCTTTCATAAGATTTGTAAATGCAAATATTGATAGACAATCAAAACAATTCCTAATTGATAATGGTCGTGAATATGACAATGTAGTTTCATTAGAGTTCTGTAAGAAAGATGGCTACTCCGTTGACGTTGAATGTCTCTAGTGAGACTGTGGGAAGAACACACTCTTCTTTCCTCAAATGGTACAAGCGGAACGAAATATAACTATTAATGGAACATGGTTAGCACACTATTTACTACAGGCTCTTCTGTGCCTTCTTTCGTATTTGCATCAATAATGCGTTAGCGTATGGCCACTTATCTATTTAAATATTCTCGCCACAAAAGTGTTAGGATATAAGCTCTCAGGCCACCAAAGTACTGTTAATCGATTGAAATAAATACCACTTTGTACTGCTCATCTTGCGTATTTTGGTTGCTGTGTGTTCTCCATTTATTTCCGTCTTCTCAAATTCACAAGCTTGCATCTCGATCCATCCATGTGGTTTTTTTGATATCCATTTCTAATCATAGAGATATAAATGTTATGATTTGTCTTTTTAGAAAAATTATTCTTTGTCGTCATGTTCAACTTGATGAAAGTGTTTTTCCTTTTTCTAAAATTCATAATACCCTCTCTCTACTTATGATTTTTAGATGATAATTTGACACCTTAGCCATTTCATAGATTGCATGCAACTCCTTCTATTGCTCCTCCAACTTGCACCTTTAACCAACACACGACCAGCTGCCCTACCTGCTATATTTTCATGCTCCACTCTGCTGTTACAAGTCCGCGCCAAACATGCCTAATCCACAACGAAGAATTATACAAATCAGCCTTGCCACCCACCAACGTGCTCAATCTCTCCAACCCGAACTGCCGCCCTACCGATGACCAACAGTAGCCATCTTTTAAGCCGAACCTCAAGTATACTCAATCCTTTCATGTTACTACATCTATTTCTCCCTTACCCACTAATCCAATTTCTGCACTTAAAGACCCGAATTGGAAACATGCTATGTTAGATGAATTTGAGGCTTTAATTAAGAATAAGACGTGGGATCTTGTACGTCGTCCATCTAATGTGAATATTATTCGGTCTATGTGGATTTTTAGACATAAAAAGAGATCTGATGGTTCTTTTGAGAGGTATAAAGCCCGTCTTGTAGGTGATGGCAGGTCACAACGAGAAGGAATTGATTGTGACGAGACTTTTAGTCCGGTTGTTAAACCTGCGACTATCAGAACAGTTCTTAGTCTTGCTATTTCTAAGTCTTGGTCTATTCATCAACTAGACGTCAAAAATGCTTTCTTGCATGGAAATCTGAATGAGACCGTGTACATGCATCAACCATTGGGTTTTAGAGATCCTTCTCGGCCGAATCATGTGTGCTTGTTAAAGAAATCACTCTATGGTCTCAAACAAGTGCCGCGGGCATGGTATCAGCAGTTAACAGACTTTGTTGCAACCATTGGTTTTGTTCATAGCAAAATGGATCACTCTTTATTTATTTTCAGTCATGGTTCCAATATTGCCTACATTTTGCTCTATGTTGATGATGTAATTCTTACAGCTTCTTCTGATGCACTACGACGGAACATCATTACATGTCTTAGTGCTGAGTTTGCTATGAAAGACTTGGGACCTCTTAATTATTTTCTTGGGATTGCTGTTCATCGAACAAAATCCGGTTTATTTCTGACTCAACAAAAATATGCCGCTGAATTATTGGATCGTGCAGGTATGTTTACTTGTAAACTAAGTCTTACACCGGTTGATACTGCCGGCAAATTGAGTGCTCAATCGGGTGACTTATGTTCGGATCCAAAGCGGTATAGGCAACTAGCGAGTGCTCTGCAGTATCTCATTTTCACAAGACTAGACATTTGCTATGCTGTTCGACAAGTATGTCTTTTCATGCATGCTCCAACAGAGAAACATATGAATGCATTAAAGAGAATTCTGCGATATGTTAAAGGCACCATTCATTATTGTTTGCATTTATCCAAGTCCACCAATAATTCCTTAATATCCTACACGGATGCGGACTGGGGAGGTTGTCCTGATACACGTCGTTCTACTTCGGGGTATTGTGTGTTTCTTGGTAATAATCTTATTTCTTGGTCCTCCAAACGACAACCTACCATCTCCAAATCAAGTGTCGAGGCCGAATATATAGGTGTTAGCAATGTTGTGTCAGAATCTTGTTGGCTTCGTAATCTTCTACTGGAGCTTCATTGTCCTATTCGAACTGCTACTTTGGTTTATTGTGACAATGTCAGTGCTATCTATTTGACCGGAAATCCAGTACAACATCAACGGTTTATTGTGACAATGTCAGTGCTATCTATTGACCGGAAATCCAGTACAACATCTTCTACTGGAGCTTCATTGTCCTATTCGAACTGCTACTTTGGTTTATTGTGACAATGTCAGTGCTATCTATTTGACCGGAAATCCAGTACAACATCAACGTACTAAACACATTGAAATGGATATTCATTTTGAACGAGAAAAGGTCCAAAAAGGCGATGTGCGTGTTCATCATGTCTCCTCTCAATATCAAATAGCAGACATCTTTACAAAAGGGCTTCCACGAGTTCTCTTTGATGATTTCAGAGACAGTCTTAGTGTTCGTCCCTCTACCGCTAAGACTGAGGGGGTGTGATAGAGTTACTATATTTGTAAATATTCTATTGCTATAATTGTGCACTAGGTTTTGTACCCTAGGTGGACTTGTATAAATAGTAGGGGTTTGTAATCTGAAGGTTACGGAAAATACAAACACTTTTAGGTATATCTTGACTGCCCCCAAGCCAATTGTCACCCGGGCACCTAGTGGACAGGATGGGTTACAGGATTTGCATGACTGTGGATATGAGGAATGTAACACCCACCGCCCAGCCCCAAGAGACCCGACGGTGGATGCCACAGACCGGTGGTACTATTCACAGACCGATAAAACTACTATTTCAGGCATAGAAAAATCAGGGCGTTACAAGGTAGACCCTGAGGCCTGCCAATATGATGACTTAATTGAAGCAATGACTTAGAATCAAATGTCACCTGCTTCTCCCTCCTGTATGGAGGCTGGTGCCTCTCCCTAGTTGGACACGATTTACATTAATGCCCCCTATGGAACCTTGAGGCAGGTGCCCCTTAGGCTCTCTATTATTCTTGGAAGTAGAATCCACTTCTTTAAACCCAGTCACCAATTGACTAATAGGTGATGAAACAACAGGAGATCCAAGAGCATGATACTTCTCAAATATCACTTTCATCATTTCTAAGTGAGTCTTTGTATACTTTGCCAGACCTTTCTTTAAGACTTCAGTAATAGAGAATGAATTAATATCAGAAAAAGATACAAGAATCGACTTACCATGATTCTGGTTCTATTCAGCAACCAATATACATTTAGTTTCTATGCTTTTGGGATTGGGAGTTTGAATATCTTCTTCCTCCTAAGGATTAGATTCTCCTTCAGCATGTTTCATGTTCTATGGAATAAATTTTCAAGACCTACAACAAGTCCTTCATCCGAGTCTAGCAACTTCCTTTCCAAAGTGTGTTTTTTCGAAGCATTAGTGAGCCTTAGCAATAAGAATTTAGAGACAAAAAGATTGAAAGTAGTAGCAATAGGTCCCACAGAGCGTGCCACTAGTTGTTCGTATTGAAAAATAATTACGAACTGATTAGCAATTTAAGTGTATCATATATTAAGGTCTACCAACTATAAATTGTGTCAATCTAAACTTCTTAATTAGAGGACTGAAAGGCTTGGTTCTACGATAAACGCTTCACTTACTACTAAAATAAAATAGAAAGTGCTTGAAAAATAAAGATTGCGGAAAGTTTTTATAAAAGGAAGAAAATGCTTGAATTAAAAATACTTTATGAATAATAATTGAAATTGTAAAGAGAAATTAACAGCAACTTGAAAAGAGAAATACAATGAACATTAAAGAATTTGAAATTGAAATTTGTTGGAGAATTGTAGTTGAATTTAATCTTTGAGTTTGATTTTTAGAGTTGATTGTTAGGTTTTCTTCTATATTTGAGCTTGACTTTTATAAAGCACTTGGTGGTTATCACTTCCACGAGCATAACAACTCAACCGTTCAGGTAATTTCTGTTTATCGTGCATCATATGAGCAATTTCTTGATTCCTTTTATTAACCAACCCTACTAATTTCCAAGATATCAATTTTGCTAATAATTAATCAATTAACTATGGGCATTTAATATCTAAAAACCAATTAATTAGTTAAAGCGAAACTATTATTAGATCCACAATTTGAGCCCTTGGTCAATAAAAATTTAAATATGGTGTAAATACTTATTTTTATTAATTTTATTTTGGAATAATAAATTATAAAGAATTTTTTATATTTTTAGCGAATCATGAATAGGGTTATGTGGTTCCTAATAAAAATCGAACAGAACCTACTGAAATAAAAAAAACCATGTTATAAGAACCAGAGCCAAAATAAATTACCTATTGGTTCTAATTCTTACTAAGTATCAAACTGAAGAACCAATTAATAAATATATAACTTTAATTTTTAGATATATTATTTAATTTAAAATTTTAGAACAATTATTATTTATTATTTAAATTAGAAATCATATTACTATGTACTAATAAATATTAAGGAGACGTGAGACTCTTAAGTGTAATTGATTGAAATACACTTCATTAATCGAATATTAATAATGAATTTGATATTTATCATAATTATGAGAACGGACCAGACCGGTCAGTCTAAGCAGTTTAATCTTGAACCGGATTATGGTCCGATTTGAGAATTAAAATGGAAATTAAAAATTGAACAAAAACCCGTTGAAAATCGGTAACTGGACCGATCATAATTACGGTTAAAATCGAATAAAAGAAAACAATGATTTTTCTGTTGCATCTGTATTTCATTTCTTCTCCAAGCTTTATACTCACCCTCTACTGTCAATTTCTATGTTCCAAAAGATGAAAAGAGAAAGAAAATTGAATTTTTTTGAAGATAAAGAAAACTAATTATATGTACAGAAATGAAAAAAACTTAAATGAACATAAAATATACAAAAGAATGGGGTCAGATCTGAGTGAAAACCTACCTAAAAGAAAGTTACTAACATTCATACTCATTTTTATGTTAGCAAGAAATGCTTTAATGATGATTTTGTGGTTTTCATTGGAATCAAGAAGCTCATTATAACCACCAGAAAGTCAAGAACCGCTGATCTCTCTCTCTTCTTCTTTACAAACGCACCCTATGTCTCTGTCTACTTCTTTCCTTTGTCTCTCTCTTTCATATAAGATATTTTCAGCTATTTGGGTTGTTTTTAGGACCAAACTAATGGAGTGGAAATGTTTGTGGGCCTCCTCTAACCGTCTACGCCAATCTATTTTAAGAGCAGTGTTATTTAATATTATTATTTAATCCATAGAACTTCATGGGTTTTATATTATAAAAAAATCAATCATTTTTAGTTTAATAAGATACTATTTTTAGAACCACTAATTTGCAAGTTCAAATTCTAATTACAGCTTAATAAATACATATAAAAAAAAAAGTTTAGAATTGTAGCAAGCATAAAATATTGAAGACAGTTGTATTTTTTTTTATAATATTAAATTTATTTTTTTTATCCTTTTTATAACAATTATTTAGTATTTATAAATTATATGTTTTTTATTCTATTTAAAAATATTATTTATAAAAATCCGGTTGAAACCGCATTGAATCTGATCTAACTGTATTGAATCCAGTCGAATCTTTCAGTTCAGTAAACTCCTGCCTTTACTGGTTCAATGATGGATTCAGCTCTCATAACATTAATATTTAGGAAAGAAACTTACATTAGCTCAATTTTTAATTTAGACATGCATTTTTTCCTATAAACTTTTTATATTATAATTTATAAATTAACATTAAGTATTTACGAAAGAACAACTTTACCATTAGCTCAATATTTTTTAAATTTAGACTGACTGCATTATTTTCATAGTAACTTTTTTGTATATTATAATTTATAAGGATTCTAAATAATATATACTTTATTATATATAGTATTATATATATTAGTATGTTTTAATAGATTTATACTTATTGTGGACTTCTCTGAGCGTTTCCCCCCTAGTGGTGTGGTTCCCTTCTAATATCTCCATCGAAATGTCTTATATGTCTATTAATTCCGAGTACATAATTTTAATAACGATTCTTAATTACAACTTTAATAGCGGCATCTCCGTGTCAATGTTTAATTAAATTTCTTAGTATTTTAATAGATTTTAATTTGTAGCTTTTCTAGTCATTGTTTATATTATATCATGCTTAATTCTATAATTCTAACTATTTTAAAATATAATTAATAATTTAATAGCATTTAATTTATAATTTTCTAATTACATGTTGAAATAACCCGAAAATGAATTTTCAAAGAGTTTCAATTTAACACTTTAATCATAAATTTCAACCAATGAAATTTAATGAAAAATAATTTTCTATGCTAAGAATAAAACCTGAAAACCAAATATGAATCATCAAACGCCATCAGTTACGCCACCTCTGGTTATCTTTTCGACGAACATAGCCGTTGATTCCGGCAAAATTTGTCTGACAGTGCTATATTTTGGGTGTTTTCCCAATATAGTTTATGAATATTGATCATAATTAAAGGATTTTAATAAATTAGAATAAATTGTGTGTGTATTAATTTGATGAGAAAGGTTTAATAAATTAAGGCAAATTTTTATTACTATTCAATAAATTTAATTGAAGAACTTGGATAATAATATTGATGGAAATTATATATAGTATATGTTTATGGTGAGTTGGTATTGTACATTAAGCTATAAAAGAAGAATTTAACTTCATAATTTAGTTTGTATTGAAGGCTAAGGTGGATCATAAATTAAGTAAAGTATTAGAAGGAGTTGCTTGAGACATAATACAAAAATAGAGTAAGACTTATTATTTTAATAGGCAGTATTTGTTGTGGAGCTAAAGTTATTCTAACGAATATATATAAATATTGTCAATATTTTAGTTGGAATTGTCTTCGAATAAATCCGGGTTGATAATCATATCTCAAAATGAAGGTATAGTTTGGGAAGTCTTGGATTGGTATACATTTGGATAATGAATTGAAAGAGGAAGTAAACTAAATGCTTAACAAGTTATTTTGGAGACTGCAAATAATCTAAGTAAAAGGGAGCCTATTGATAGAAAAGTAATAGTTATTTCAAAATTAGAATTATGTCATATGAATTATGATGGTAGTGAATTATGTTATTTAAAAGATGTAATAAGTTAATGGAAATATTAATTTGGAGGTTAAATTAGAATAATATACGACGATGTATTGAGATCAAATTGAACATTTAGTTTGAATATATAAGTTAAGAGTTCAGTATAAATTGCTATTTATGGCGATTGGATACTTGATGTGACATCCTACTGAATCGAGTCGTTGCATTGAGAGAGTCGAGTCGGACCGAACCAGAACTCGGTTCGAGCCATTAGAGTCCAGAATGGGGTAAAATGGGATTTAAATTAAATCATTAAAAAGAATATAAAGATTTAGACTCAATTGAAATAAAAGTATAAGGATTAGGACCTAATTGAAATAAAGTATAAAGTTTAGGTATTAAATGGTAAAATATTTAGGGCACCTAATTAGAAATTAAAGCTATTATAAGTTTAGGTATTAAATGGTAAAATTATTGAATTTAGCGTACTATTTGGGTTCATAAATTTTTTTTTGTTTTTTCTTGTGAAAAAAAAAAAAACCCCCATTTTTTTTACAAACTAAGGGGGGGGGGACAAAGGGGATTTAATTTTATTTTAAAAAAGATGCGGGGGGGGGTTTACCGAAAAATTATTATTCAATTACCTTCTCCATCTTTCCTCTTGTCTTCTTCCTTCACTCTTACCTTCTCCATCTTCCTCCTCGCATTTTCTACCTTAACTGATATCACATTTGCACAGCCTTAAATTCTTAATCTGATTAACTTTCTATCCAAGTAAGTTTGAATTTCTTGAATTGTCATAATTGTAGTTGAGACTTTGGATGGGTAGTTTAATAAGATTGTCTTATTATGCTATTAGGAGAGGTGTAGCTCAAAGTGAGTGTGTAAGAAGAAAAGAAGGGAAGCCTAAGAGAGATTTAATGCTTTTTGGTTTCAATTGTTTGACTAGCTCTCTCTGTCCTTAACAAGTTCTTGCCATGATCACATAGTGTAGATGTGCATGATAGTGACCTAATGACATATGTTGGCCCGAATGTGATTGTAAGATAACAATAGGTCTGAAAGAAATGATTGAATAACAGCATCGTGGGAAATGATTGAATAAATGAATTGGCATACTTGACTTTCATGTTGAAAATAGGTTTGTTGGAAAACCTGACCAGTATAACTATCAACCTGAATTTGAACTATTTACTCGATGGAACTTAGTAAGTGGTATAGAGGTCTATTTTGTTATGTTTATGTGTTTAGTCGCTGTCTATGTGATAGCTTTATGTGAATCACCTAGAATCTGGGAAACTTTTGCATACATACTTTAATTTGCTGTCTTCGGATTGTGGCTGCTCTGTGATGCTAATAAGATATTCGATTAAGCCTATACTTCGATAGTGTTTAAAAATTACGGGAACAGGTATTGAAAGTTCTGAGTTCTTATGGAGAATACGCTGTTAACAATAATGTATCGATTTAACAACTTTAATTAATTCTCTTTGCATTTATTATTAAGGTGAAATACTCATCTACTGATTTAATGTCTATTTTTTTTATTTCATTATTGTGTGTTCTTACTAGAATCATCCGAGTTCACCTACTGGGTCCATACTCCACATCAAAGATACTCGTAAGCATAAAGACTGCTTCTTATCTGTTTATGAGTCTATGATAAATGATGATGATCGATCATTTCGTTATACACTTGCTCATCGAATTCATTCATGCATCTCTGATATTATAAATATATATATACAAAATGATTTACTTAGTATTCACTATTTAATATACTTATATTAGTAAAAATAAAGTAAACATTATTTACATTATGATTTGTGTCATATGAAAATGTTATAGTTATGTATAGTGGGATATTCATATAGTGGAACATAACGCGTATAATATATAATTATACACTCCATAATTATACTCTCACTGTGCTTTGTTAGATCTCTATGTTGATTTTATTGATATATGAATCTGATTGGATTTACTTGTGTGATGTAACTTATTGCCTGTCTTTGTTATAGTGCGCAAATTGGATGTAAGAGTAGGAACCCTCACCATGGGTGTAGACGATCCCGACGGTCCTCATGACAGGACGTTGGCCATGTTAGTGGCGAGAATCACTCTGAGCTCCTGTGGTTGCACCGGAATGAATATAGATACGAATGACTTATTCGGCGAAATCTCATCAAGGAGTGGTACCATCTATGAAATAAAGAACAGATCCAGACTGAGAATGGAAACTAATCAATGTGAGGACTGGCAAGTAGATATAAAACTATCTAAGTTTCGGCTCATTTATTATGAGGCATTGGCTCGTCTTTAGTTGCATCCATCATCATGACGACGCAGAGGACTTAGCACCTAGTGTGTAAGATGGTGCTTCGTCAGGGGACTGTCGAATTTATGGGACGACCAGATGATCGCATATTTCTCCCGAACCTTTTGATGTCGATATCTACATTTTCGCTCAACGTGATCATCACATATTCATTGACGATAATCGAATTTTGAGTGAAGTGGATGACGATGTGAGCTATGACTGGAACGAGTGTCATCATGATAATTGTTGGAAAAGCCATCCCTATGTCGATCGTGTGAACGGTATGCATTAAGTTTATTATTTATTCTCACTGAGGTTGTTTGCAAACTCACCTTTCGCTTACAATCAGTTTCGCTCATTACGATGTAAAGACACATGTGTGCTGGCTTCTAGATAATAGGCCAGTCTACTTCCTTTTACGCCTCAGAGATTCTCTATTCATGGACAGTATTACAAGTTTTGAAGTAAGTTATTATTCGCAACTATGTAGTATTATGTATAAAAATGTATCTACATCTACTTAATGAGCTTCGCATGTTCAAGAAGATCATGTTACTACATGTTTATCAAAGTTATCAAATCTTATTAGTGATGTTTGCTTTCATGAAATCTATGGAATGAGCTCTCTAAGTTTGTACAAAATCGACGCGATAGATCCACATCTTGCAGGACTCACTCCTCCACTAAGATGAACGTACTGAGATAATGACATTATCAATAATCACGCCTCTAATAGCACGGTTAGCCTATGAAATCATCACTTCTACAGTGCAGCTGTAGACGCATCTTGATAACTCCTCAAGAGAAGTATAAATCGACCATCATGAAATTTAAATAATTGTACACGTATACTCGCGACTCGCTATAATATCTCACTCTAAAATTGGGTTATAGACTGGTCTATATATATAGTTCGAGTTATGGTCTTACATACAACATCGGAGGCTTTTATGTTTATCCTTAGACCATAGTGTTGGTGCCATCGCCACTGGTTTGGTGGTCAAATTTACCACGTGTACTTTGTCTGTTCTCCTATTGTTATTATTAATAATTAATTCTTTAATTCAATAACCTGATAATAGAATTCATTTATCTTCTCTAATAACTTAGGCTGAATAGTATATTATTAATAATACTCATTACTATTAGTAAGCCTAAAAGTATATGTACGGTGGACAACATATTTAACGATTCAAAATACATAATTTTTATCTAGAAGCCTTGTAAATATTAGAACTTTCGTCCATTACTTTAATGTTGATCTGTTCAATATGATGCGAGTCACCAAAGCATTCCAATTTCTAAATTTTCTTTCTTACTTTTGCATTTTTTATTCGCCCTGTTTCATATCTAATCGTGTTCCCACCGAATTCTCCACTTGTAATTTAAATTACTACAAAAATATAATGAGGAATTCGGTTTTACCTTCTCTTTCTATTAATTTTAGTAAGTTATCTTGCTAACTTATGTCTCATACGAACTGTGTGTTATTTAATAGAGTTTACTTTTGTTGGGCTTATTTAATTCTCATTTTCCATTTTCTCTTATCACGATCTTTTGTTATTACTTTTTTATGCTCTAATATTTCTTTTTTTTTCTTGGTCTTGCGTTTACTATGTTGTTTTTCTTGTCTCTTTTTTATTTTATTTCATAGTCTAAGGTAAAATATCCTTTACTTGTATTGACCCATTGGTCTTATATTAATTTCGTGTTATTCTTGTTATAGAATCTTTTCATATTGCTAAATACCAAAATCCCTATTTTAAGAACATTAGGTTCTTTAACTGATTGATGGAGGTATGCGCTCAGCTATCACCTGACAGATTCGGATGTGATGATGATCTTTAGATATAATAAGAACTCATTTGGTTCGCTGGCGAGGTTAAAAGGAGTAGTAAAGAATGAGAATCAGTTAGGATAGTGCTCGATGTCTCGTTCGCTCATCTAAGTTAGTGGACGAGCTAGTTTAACTGATTTAGTCTGATGCTTTATTGTATATATATATTGCGCCCAACAGTACACAAATTGCATTGACGACTTTTCATAGAGCTACTCATCGTACGGATGACTCGAGCTATAACTTGAAGGCCTGCTTAATATATGAATTGACATGAGGACTCGGAGAATATTTCGAAAGTAACTAAAACTTACTGAATGAAGGTGTCGATATCTTCGATTAGAAGGTTACAAGCTCATCACAATACTAGCTCAGCTGCAATTCCTATATGAATTTGAGGTTTTGCGGTAGTAAGATCTACTATTATAGATGATTGCCTCCGCCAAGTATTGGGCACACTTTGACGGTTCGAGCAGTTAGGACGTATAATGTTTTACCATTTCTCTGTTTTCCCGTAAACATAATAGTAGATGTGTGTGTTCGAAATAGGTTTGTTGGAAAACTGACCAGTAACTTCAACCTGAATTTGAACCTATTTACTGATGGAATTAGGAAGTGGTATAGAAGAGTTATTTGTTCGTTTATGTTTTAGCTGTCTATGAGCTTTGGAATCACCTAAATTGGACTTATAAATTAATTGATTGCCTGTTGGATGGGCTGTGTGAGCAATAATCGATAAGTATACTCAGTGGTTAATACTTGAACAGATGGAAAGTTCTGTTTTATGGGAAACGCTGTTAAAAATATCGATAAAATTTAGATTAATTCTTTAATTTATTATTTAAGGAAAGTCATTTATTTAATGCATTTTTTTCTTTATATTTGTGTTTTACCTAGATCATCCGAGTTCACCTACTGGTCCTACTAATCAAAGATCCAAGCTAAAGCTTGCTCTATCTGTTGAGTAATAATAAATGATGTATATCATCATTTGTATACATGCATCGATCATTTCATATCTTATAAATATATATATACAAATGATACTTAGTATTCACTATTTTAATACTATATTATAAAAATAACATTATTTACATTATGATTTATCATATAAATTATAGTATTATAAGTATATAAGAATTACATATTTATATATATACACTCCATAATTATACTCTCATGTGCTTGTTGATCTCCTATGTGATTTATTATATTATGAATTGATTGGTTTACTTGTGATGTAACCATATTTTGCCTTGTTTACTAGTGGAATTGGGATGAAGTGGCTCACCATGAGGTTGTGATGACGGTCCAAGACCGTTGGCCATGTATGGGAGATCAGCGCTCCTGTGTGCACCTGATGAAATATGATACGAATGATATGGCAAAATCACAGAGTGGCCTCCTATTGAAAATAAAAAAGAAAGAGAGAATGGAAAAATAATGTGAGGACTGAGGAATATACAAGTTGGCCATATATGAGGATTGGCTCTCTAGTGCACACATATGAGAGGATAGACCATGTGTAAGGATGGCTTGTCAGAGGACTTGTCCGGAGATTTATGACACCACTGACCAATCTCCATTTGATGTGATTATTTGAAAGTGATATTATTTACGAATATTGATGTGGTGACATGTGCTTGACTGGACGAGTGTTCATCATGATAATTGTGGAAAGCATCATATGTGATCGTTTGAGGTATGCATTATTTATTATTTTTCACTGAGTTTTTGAAACTCACCCCTTCCTTAAAATTTTCTCATAAGATAGACACTGTGCTGGTTTAGATAAGCTCTACTTCCTTTTCCGCAGAGTTATGGCAGTAATTACAAGTTTTTGATAATATTTGAATATGTAGTATTATGTATAAAAATGTATCTACATCTACTTAATGAGCTTCGCAGTCAAGAAGTCATGTACTACAATTTATCAAGTAAAAATTATTAGTGTGTTGTTCAATAATCTATGGATTTTCTAGTTGACTCTCTAAAAATACGGATAGACCAGTTTGCACATATTATGGATGAAGTTAATAGTATGATAAAAAGTTATAAGCCCGAGCTATGAATTATTTGAAATGTAGAAGCTGGACCAGAGATATAAATCGACCATATGAATTAATAATGTCACATTATGGACTCGTTGCTCCTAAAATTGGTTTATAGAACTGGATTTATATGAGTTAGGCTTACTACAGACATCGGAGGCTTTAAGTTTATCTAGACCATAGTGTCGGTCCAGCCATGGTTTTGGGTCATAACACGTGTACTTTGTGTTATATATAATAAATAATTTTAATAATATAATAATCATTATCTTTCTAATAACTAATAATAGTATATTATTAATAATACTATAATTAGTAATAATTATAATTAAATTAACATTTAACGATCAAAACTACATAATTTTTGAACTTGATCTTAGAACTAATATTAGAACTTCGTCATTTTAATGTTGAGTTTTCAAACAAAGTCACAATCACAAAGCATCCAATTTTAAATTTTTTTTCTTTTGCATTTTTATTCGTCCTTTTACTATCTTGTCCACCGAATTCATTGTATTTCTTCTCAAAAAAAATAAAGGATTCGTCTACTCTCTTTATAATTTTAGTAAGTTATTTTCTATTCTATAATTGTTATTAATTTTAATAGATTATTTTTTTTGCTATTTATCATTTTTTCCATTTTTTTATCAATCTTTTGGTTTTTACTTTTTTATGCTCTAATATTCTTTTTTTTTTTGTTGCGTTTATATGTTGTTTTTCTTGCTTCTTTTATTTTTTTAATGTTAATTAAAACCCTTACTTGTATGAATTATTATAATTAATTTTTTATTTTGTTAAGAATCTCATATTGACTAAATACCAAATCCACAAAGAACATGGGTTCTTCTGGTGATGGGGATGCTCAAGCATCACCTGACCAATTCGGAGATGAGATCTTTGAAGATATAGACTCATGGGCGGGCGAGGTTAAAGGTAGAAAGGAGAACGTTAGGATAGTCGATGTTCCCTGTGACATAGATAAGGACGAGCTATTAGATATATGCTTTATGTATAATATTGCGCCAAAGTACAAATTGATTAGACTTTCAGAGAACATGAGGATGATCGAGCTATTAAATGAAGACTCTATCATGATGCATGAGGAAAATTTCTGAGTCTAAACCTCTGAGGTCGTTCTTCATGAGTACAATATCACCACTAGTCAGCTGCATCCTAATGGTTTGAGGTTCGTGTGCACTATAGCCATGTTAGCTCGCCAAGATTGGCACACTTTGACGGCTCGAGCAGTTCGCGAGCTTTACCATTTCTCTGTTCTCCCTAACAAAGATCATTGCTTCTTTCAAACGAAGAAAGACTGCAATGTCTTTTCAAGGAGTTCTAAGATTTCGTCTTTGAAGAACTGGAAATCAAAGTATTTTATTGTTAAAAGATCAGGAGTGTTTGGAGTGCTGAACTAGTGGTCTAACGATCCTCTTCGCCATCCACCTGCCTAGCCCACCCCCTATGATCGTATCTGTGTGAATTTAATAAAGCCTCGGGGACTAGGATCTGTTAACCTAAGGTAGGTGAAAGCCGGGGGTTATCCAGTCTTCTCTCCTAGTGGACCTATGAGGGCTAATCCTTCCCCAACTAGTAAATTTTGTCCTTAGTTGTATTACCCTTTAATCCTTTGTACTGACCTTTTTTTAATTTTTTCTTCTTACCTTTATGTAGGTATAGCTCCTAAGAAGGCCAAGAGTTCCAAGATGGCCAAGGTGGCCAAAGCGATGAAGAAACAGGTTGCTGCTGATAGTGTATAATTATTATAAATGAATTTCTTTTGATTATCATGTATTGCAATTTTAGTTTACTATTAGATTTTAATTTAAAGAAATATGATATCAATGTGGATAATATTGTATTAATTTTTAACGGGAAACTGGAACTAAAATCAAGGAACCAGAACCAAAGAATTGAAGAACCAAACTGAACTGAATTGAATTAAGTTTGATTCTGGTTCCATCTCTTAAGTCGTTTGGTTTTGGTTTTAGTTCCAAATTTAATACGAACCGAACTGTGGTTTTGAGTCTGGTTCTTATCGAGAACTGAACTAAAACCGAATCAGCATAACCCTAATCATGAATAAGACATAACACCATTAAGAGAATCTTGAATCACAAGAATACCTAAAGCATAATGAAAGCAAAACTAGCTAGCCAATTCACACAAAATTAACTTCACAATAAATGTAAGAGATTTGTAAGCTTTAGCCACGAAGGAAAAGAAGCTTAGTTCACTCAACTATGATTGAATAATCCTAGTAGGACCAATATCCCTTTGAACTATTTTCACACAACATATTATCATATTCAATACATGTAGTATTATTTGTTGAATTAAGGGCCCATTTAATTTAGTTGTTCATATCAGCGGATAACCGATAGTTGGTGGCTGATGGCAGATGGATGATAACGGTTAGCTAATAAATTTTAGTGTTTGGTAACATTTTGATAACGGTTGCTGTTAAAATGTTGAATGACCATTAATGATATAATTATTTTTTCATAATTGTGATGTATAATATGTACATATTTTCATTTTTAAAGTGAATATATTATTTTTTATTCTAATGTATTATATAAATAAAAAATAATTAAATTTTTAAATAGTATATTAATAAATATTATTATTTTTAAATAAATATAAATAAAGTAAATATAAAAATATTAATTTAAAAATTTTATTAGTAGTTTTTTTAAAAGTTAATGGAGTCTAAATAAAATAATATTAACAGTTAAATTGAGACCTCTATCAGTCATTACTGTTGATGAAAATGCTTATTAAATACAAATAAAGTGTTGGTTGGGGTGGTAAGTGATTTCAATCTCCTCGTATAAATCGATTGAACTATACCATACTTCTCCTAAATTGTTTATTTTAGTTTTTTAATAAAAATTTGGGTTAAATACATTTAACTAAACGAAATTTATCCTTTGAAAATTTTAATTAATAAAAATATAAATTTTAAACAGTAAAATAAATAAAAGAAAAATGACATTAATCAAAAATTAGCAAAATGACATTAATTAATTAACAATATGATTATGCCAAAATTAAAATTTAAAAACAAGTTAAAGTTGTGGTAGTTTATAACTGTATATATTTAACCCTTAATTCCAAAATAATTATCATTCTCTCTCCCTAACGCCAACACAAAGATTTCATGACCCAAACACGACCCAACATTGACACCCTCGCCTTCTCCTTCCTACTTCTCTCGGATATCTCTTCGTCCCGATTATTTTTCCCTTCTATTTTTTTAAATTTTATTTTCCATTACTAATTCTTTATATATTTGTACTTAACATATACACGACCCATACTTTATTGATTTGTTTATTTATTTTTTGTTCTGTTTTGAATCTCAATTTTTTCCTTCTCTGCTAATTACCTCTCTTCTTTCCCGATCTCTCCGATCATATTGAGCGGATGCTGCAGTTTTTCTTGACTAGGTTTTATTCAATTATAGGTCAGAATTTTTCTTTTATTATTTTTTTCCAATTAGGGTTTTGTGGTTTAAGCTGATTTTTACGTTTTGGTGAATTCTCAGTATGTTAATGTAACGATGAATCAAGGAGTTAATATGCAGAGTATTTCCCATGTCGACCCGAATTCGCTTGAGGTGAAGTTTTTTAGTTCTTTATCAGCTTAACTTATCGATGTTCTAATTGTAATTTTACCTTTTGCTTTTTGGATTTGATTTAGTTGGGGGGCATAATTACTGTTATTCATCGAACATGGAGCAGGATTTGTACTTTCTTTTTGTCGTTCAGCTTCATTACTTGCTTGTTTGAAGTGGATTTTTTTTGCTTTCTTGAATTTGGAGTGATGTTATCAACAATTGTTATGAATTGTTGGTTGAATTCCAAGTTTGCTGTCAATCTTTGCCACATAACGTGATTTTAGGCGAATAGTATGATCAAAGTGAACAATATCTTGGGAGGGGAGCTATTGTGTGTATTTAAGTTGGATTGTAATGATTTGATCTGTAGACTAGATCCTTTGATTTTAATTTGGATATCCATGTTGTTTTGACTGACTGTATTGAAATATTTTGATGTTTGTATTGCAAGTGTAATGATCTGGTTCCTACCTCTGGACTTCTTTTCTAAAAATGTGTGTGGGTTTTAAGTGTTGACAACATTTTTCATGTCTATATTCGCAAGAGAAATTTTTACTGGTTCTATTATTTAAAAATTTGCTGTATGTATATGTGTATGTATATGTATGTATATATGCATGTAGATCTCATGCTTTGCAGTTTATTTTTATGAACTGTTACTTATGAATATCATCTCTTTTGTGCTAAGTTAGCAGATAATCATAATCAGGAAACATTGCATGGATCCTAATTAACTTTCAATTAGATAATAAAGGTTATTTCAGGCATTACCATTGAATTGGGAGTATGATGAAGTTCAAGCTTTAAAGATTTTGTTTGCTGCTGCTAGGAACAGTATTCAATTTTTTGTGTTAAAATTATTTATTTCCTAACCGTTCCTGTGCTTCCCTTTATAAAGCTTGTACTGTTTTGCCTCTTCAAAGTTTGACTCTGGAAGTTGTAGCTTGTATATATGTGAATTAGTAATTGTGGAGTTTTTTTCCCCTATTACGGACATTTTATTCTCAAGGAAATTACATTTAGTGCAAGGGAGTGAATTCAGATTTTCAATAAATGTGCACAGCCCCAAGTAGTAACCTGCCAATTATGATGCGTATCTTCTAAAATGCTTCTATTCTTCACATTCTAGAGAGCACTGTGGATTTAAACTCTCTCTGTTGACATAATAATCTCTACGAATAAGTAAAAGGATTTAAGCAAGAAGTGATTTGCTATTATGGATTCTGCTTATTCTGCCCTTCAATATCATACACCTCTGCTTGTTTAACTTTAATAGTTTAAATTTACTCATTGCTGTTTTTGGAGACACTTATAGAATAGCAATTGCTATTCATGGTCTCTCTAAACTTGCTGCAGTGAAATGTTAGCTAATTATTATTTTGTCTCTCATTTTATCTTTTAGTATCTTTGTGGCTTTCATTTTCTATGTAGTTGAGTTTGTTTCTTTGATTGTTTTAGGATTCGGTTGACTTCTGCAGTTATTTAAACACTAACCAACTTTTATTCACATCTCTTTCAGAGTCGATATGTTGTTGATGCAAGCCAGCCACATGCTTCTTCATATCTTCCGCCCACAACTGAAGCTGCTCCATGGACCATGCATAGGGTGGATAATCGTTCCACAGAATCCACTTATCACCATGATCAGCAAACAGAGCCACCTGCAAGATCTGTCCAACAAGGCCTGAATGCAACATCTCTTGCTAGTTCATCGACTTTGGGGACAGCAAGTGCCTCACAGGACTATAGTAGCTTTGCGTCATACTCGAATCCTACAGATCCATATGGTTATGCGAGCACAGGATATCCAAGTTACTATAATGGCTATCAACAGCAACCTAACCATTCATATTCTCAGCAGCAACCTAACCATGCATACTCTCAGCCTCTAGGAGCATATCAAAACACAGGTGCTCCTTATCAGCCTCTTTCCTCATTTCAGAATACAGGGTCTTATGCTGGCACTCCAAGTTATTCAGCCACTTATTACAATCCTGGTGATTATCAGACAGCTGGAGCTTACCCAAGTAGCGGATACAGTAATCAGACTGCTTTATGGAGTGATGGAAATTATGCAAACTATACAACTCATCAGTATGCAAACTACACTTCAGACACAGCAAGTGCTTATAATTCTGGTACTGCAGCTGCAACTCCAATAAATTACCAACAGCACTACAAGCAATGGGCAGATTATTACAACCAAACAGAAGTAACTTGTGCTCCTGGGACGGAACACTTGTCTGTTGCTAGTACATCTAATCAGGTGAACTCAGCTTCTGGTGTTACTGGGGCATACCCAAATTCCAACAGCCAGCATCCCTCTTCTTTCACCACGTCTTGGAGGCCGGAATCCACTTCATCTGAGTTGCCTTCTTTACAGGTTTGGTTTTTCTTGTCACCTAGAACTTAGAAGAATCACAAACTTCATGAATTACACAAGTAAATTGGTTATTAGTGTGTAATTGTAGTTTAAAACTAAAGGAATTTAATAGACAGTAAGAATGTTGTGCTTCAAAAATTAAGTGAACTAGAATGTTGTGTATTAGATACCGAGAGAATGAAAACCACTTTTGTGGACCGAGTAATCCAGGTTCGCCCCTCTCACCAATCGATATATGTAAAATAGAATGCTATGACTATCTTTATATAAGTGATATCTTTTCCTGATGCCATTATTTTGTTATTGGCTTGTTGCAACACTAAATTTCCAGGTAGTTATTCTGCATTATTTGGTTTATGGCAGACTACCTTTGTTATTGCTTTTGGTTCATTACATATTCCAAAATTTGGTTACTCTACTAACTTTTCCTTTCTCTGATTTTCTTATCAGGGGGGCTCAACTACTAGTGGTACTCATGATGGCTACTGGAAACAAGGAACTTCAAGTTTTCAAAATAATCATGCTAGTCCTACTCCTATGCAACCACACTTTCAAATAACTTTGGATTCAAAATCTTCTTATGATAATTTTCAGGAACAACAAAAGACTAATCCTCAAGTTCCTAATTCACAATATCCTGCTGCTCATCAGGTGCCCCAGAGTTATCAATCTCCTGTACAAACAGTTCCATCACTAGATACGCGAAGGGTAAGCAAATTGCAGATCCCAACAAATCCTAGAATTGCTTCAAATTTGGCTTTGGGTTTGTCAAAACCCGAAAAAGATGGCTCTGCAATTGCTACAGCAGTGGCAAAACCTGCCTATATTGCTGTCTCAATGCCAAAGCCAAATGATAAAGTGTTGTCTAATGATGCAGCGGACTCAATACTTAAGGTATGATTGTTTTATTTATGGAGTTCTTCCTGTTTGATGGTTAACTCTTGATCTTTTGTGACTCGAATGTCCTAAAACCTGATATACGGTTGCCTGGCACCCTTGGATGATTTCTTGCCTTCGGACCCAAAACACCTACTTTATCTATTCGACATTCATAATCTACATTCATGCGATGGTTGGTAACTTTTTTATTGCTTGCAGCCTGGTATGTTCCCCAATTCCCTACGCTTCTATGTTGAAAGGGCATTGAGACGTTGTCAAGATCACTGTGAAAATGATCCACAAATGGCAGCTTGTCAGTCTGTTATGAAGGAGGTCAGTAGCATTAGTCAATAAGCTGCTCTAATTAGCAGTTTGACCTCTGAATTTCAAATTACATTTGTTGATTTACCTTTTCCGGATGGTCCCCCACTTCTTTGATGGCATGATGTTAATTTTGGAACTAATTCCCAAAAAAAAAAAAAAAACGCACGCTTCCTTCCAATCTGAATTACTCACTTCACGAGTAAATTGTTTTTGAACTTGTGAATTCAAAATTCTAATTCAGGAATTATATATATTGTTTTATTTATGGAGGTGTCTTGTCGCTTTTTGGAATGTGTTTTGGCGTTGGGACTCTTTCTTTGAAATAACGAGTAATCGCTCCTAAAACTAGAGGTATACGGTATAGGCCTGGTCACCCTGCATGATTCGTTGCACTTCTGGACTCCCTAGATAATCAGACGCTAATCACTTAGCTGTATCTCATCTTCTACTCCAAACATACCATCTCATGCCTGTGCTCCGGGATTGGTTACACATATTTTTTATTATGATAGTGCACGCCAGCCATGTTGGTATTGCTTCCCCCAATTCCCTCCTCACGTTCTTATCGGTCTGAAAGGGCATTTGAGACGTTGTCAAGATCCACTGTGAAATGATCCCACAAAATGGCAGCTTGTCAGTCTGTTATGAGCGAAGGTCTCAGTTGCATTAGTCAATAAGCCTGCCTCGTAATAGCAAGTTTGAACCTCCTGAACTTTCAAATTACAATTTGTTGATTACCTTTTCCGGATGGTCCCCCACTTCTTTGATGCATTGATGTTAATTTTGGAACTTACAGTCCAAAAAAAAAAAAAGAAACGCACGGCCTTCCTTCCAAATCTGAATTACTCACTTCACGAGTTTAAATTTGTATTTTGAACTTGTGAATTCAAATCTGACTCTCAGTAATTATATATATATATATATATATTAATACTATGTAATAATATTATACTATATATTGTATTGTATTGGGATAAGGATTCTGTAGACCTTTTGGACTTGTACCCTTTATATATATTGTATGTATTGGGATAAGGATTCTGTAGACCTTTTGACTTGTCTTACTGTTGATGCTCTCATATTCACACTCCCATTCTCATTCTTGCTCCTTGTACTGCTTCCACTTGGTGCATCCCATGCTAAGCCCGCATTTTGTACTTAGCATTGAAAAACAAGTTATCTAATTCCATGTTTCTCATTGTTCAAAATAAAAGTGAATATTTGGCAATAAGCAGACTGCAAAATATATAACATAAGGATGATTTAGTAATATGGAATGAGTCTTGCTGGAATGACGATCTTCAATTGTATTTTCAGTTTTTGTGAAACCATGACCCTCTTGCCACTTTAACATCTGCCCATATCTTGGCTAATGTGATGCGCAATGGCAAGATGTTGGCAAGACAAGCAAAGAACAATGAATACTAAATAGTACCTAAAGCGAAGGTTATTAAAATTGGGGTCCTACATTGAATCAGTGGGGAGGTCTATAGGATTGGATTGGGAATTGTAAGATCCTAGAAATTGTAAATAGAAAATTAAAAATACTAAAAACATTTTTTCATAATCCTTTATTCTTAAAGCATGCCTCATAATTTTGACCACAAGTAGCTAATACAAACATCTGCCACTGGAAGTATTGACCAACCCATAGTTACCTAATTTGCTCAAACTCCAAGGGTACCATTACCTGGGATGTGCATCAGGGATCACGGTGCTTTGGCAATTTGGATTTTGATGGTGCACAATGTGGATCCAAAGCTAGTGATCCAGTTTTTATTTGAAGAAGAAAGGAGATTATGAACTTTTGATATGGAAAACATCAATGGAGCAAAGACAAGCAGTATGTGAGAATGTTGTGATGTGCAAAAGTTTTGTTTTCCCTGCTTTTCTTGTTGGGACAGATGGTGTTTCTCACTCTTTCTTTTTTCTCCTCCTTTCAAAACTTAACTCCCATTCTCCCATTTTAAATTTGCGCCTTCTTTAACATAGTACCTTTGGGCATTCTCTAATATAATACCAATGGGCCTTGTTCTGACTGTTTGCTCTATTATGGTCTTATTCTTTTTATGAAATGAGTTATCAGCGCATTTTGACTAAGTAAATCATTATACATTTAAAAATTGGTTTAGAAAATTTTGTAATATGGCCTTTAATATTTAAGCAAAAAAAAAAAAAAAAAAAATGGAAATACCAATGGGCCCTGTTCTGGATGTTTGCTCTAATTAATTGGTCTATGAGTTATCAGGGCGCTATTTTGACTAAGTAAATCATTCTATACATTAAAAATGTTTTAGGGATAATTTCTGTAAATTGGCGCCCTCTCAGCGTACTTTAAGCGCAAAAAAAAATAAGAGAAATACATAAAAACTTAATGAATCTTAAATGCAATTCTCAGTGGCCACCGCATTCGCCTTTAGATACCTCACCAACAATTATCGGTCTATCATTTAATCTGCACTATACTATTATATATGTGTGCTATGGATGGTATAGATAAAAACCTCTCGTGAATACTTTTATACTCAACCTTATATAAACTATAAAAGCTCTTAGTCTTTACGGTCAATATTTTGCTCCCACTCGTCTGTGCTTATCCCGTGTGCCACCCATGTTGTTATTTAAAAAAAAAAAAAAAAAACTTAATGAATCTTAAAAATGCAATTCATGCACCACATTCCTTAGATATACAACAATAATGGTCTTCATTAACATTATTATTATGTGCATGGATGGAAAGATAAAACTCTTAATCTTTTACTCAACTTATATAACTTAAATTTAGTTTTCGTATTTTTGTCTTATATTCACCATGTTGTTTTTGTACTTCAGTATTTGCTTGTTAAAGTAAAAAAAATAGATGGAGAATTACATTTTATTAGGAAAAATAGATTTTTTATTATCTTCTGCATTTTTAATAACCTTTATGGACTTGTTTAATTTCCTTAAATATTTGGTTTTAGTTCTTCAAAATAATTAGATCTGAAACCATTAGTAAAACAATTTTTTTATTAGTATTTGGAAAATTTGGTAGAATCCTACTTTGGACCCCAATTCTGAAATGATCTCATACGATTCTGTACAGTCTTAAAAATCCTGAACCAATTTTACAATTATTCTTCTAGTGGAAGAATTCTACAAGCTGGATTGATCAGCCAAATTTCGACCTGGATGGGGATTTTAACAACCATGCATAAAACCACACTGAGAATAGAACTACATAAATATTCTGGTATGAAGTTTTTGGTAACATTAAGTATGCGTGCCATACTATAATATTTGATCATCACTTTCCTGTTGATTACCTCACATTTGTTAATTCATTGTTTATTTTCTTTGTCCTACTTCAATCACATTTAGAAGATTTGATAGTTAACAAGCTTTTGGTAGTGGATTGATTTAAATTTTAACCGTTATTCAAATTGAGGCTACATGTGCTGAGTGCTGTTACTTGAAACAATTTCTTTGTCTGTCCTTTGCGGTCGTTCATTTTTATAGATCTTACCTAGCGGGCTATCTAATACATGCATCATAAATGATATCTTACTTTCTTGCTAATGTTGTGGTTCCTTTTGAATTTTGGTGACATTTATGTCAAGTATTTCTCTTCTTCTTGTCCAGATTATTACTAAGGCAACTGCTGATGGCACGCTTCACACTCGGGACTGGGATACTGAGCCCCTTTTTCCTTTACCAAACCCTGATTTGCCCAATAAGGAGTGTGTATTCTTTCTCTGTCCATATCTTGTTATTTATGTCTCTCTCTTTATTCTTGTTATTTTGTTCCTTTCATCACTTTCGTAATCTAATTTCTGCTTGTAGGAATGAAAATTTGGACACAAGTTGTTTATTCTAGTAGTGCTAATTTCTAATATCTTTTCTGGGCCATAGGAGTTCACAATCTTCAACTCCTGTTGCTTTATTACCGAAGTACAAAAGGAGTCCAAGTAAACGATCTAAAAGCCGGTGGGAGCCTTTACCTGAGGAGAAGTTGGTTGAAAAACCTATTTCCATCACTATTGATAGTGTAAAACATGCTGGTTGGGATAGGAAGGTATATTTTTTTTGTTCATATTCTACTATTTAGTTCTTTTAGTGTGAAGGTAATATCTCTGGCTTTTGCATGGCTAGCAATTTAGTGTTATTCAAATGATTAAATCTGGTTTTTATCATACTAATTTTATTTCACACTGCAGCCTTTAAGTGGGAATTCCGACAGCAAGGATGATGCCTTCGGTGACATTAAGTTTTCTTTACCAGAGAACAAAACGAGTAAAAGTGCACAGAGACCATTCAAGAAACAACGTCTTGCTGATGGTTTCAATGGCGTTGAAAATGGTGATGTGTCAAGTGATAGTGATAAGGAACAAAGTTTAGCAGCTTATTATTCTGGTGCAATAGCACTTGCAAATTCACCAGAGGAAAAAAAGAAACGTGAGAATCGCTCTAAGCGTTTTGAAAAGGGGCAAGGGCATCGATCAGAAATTAATTACTTTAAACCGAAAAATGCTGGAGCTGGAAATTTGTACAGTAAACGTGCTAGTGCTTTGATGCTTAGCAAGAATTTTGATGACGGTGGAAGCAGAGCAGTTGAAGACATTGACTGGGATGCACTTACTGTTAAAGGGACCAGCCAAGAAATTGAGAAACGTTATTTGCGCCTCACTTCTGCACCTGATCCTTCCACTGTAAATATCCGATGTTTTGCTTTTCTAGTTCTTTTTAATTTTCTTAGATGGCAAAGTCCAAGAGTTCATTTGAAATGGAATTATTTTGATTAAAATATATGGTGTTTACAGGTGAGGCCAGAAGAAGTTCTAGAGAGAGCTCTGCATATGGTTCAAAATTCCCAGAAGAACTACCTTTATAAATGTGACCAATTGAAGTCTATTCGCCAAGATCTAACTGTACAACGAATACGGAATCAGCTAACGGTTAAGGTATATTTGATTCTTTGATATCAAAAGTTTCATGGTTTTTAATTTGGTCAAAGCTTCACTTGAGTTTAGATGAGTGCATATATATCAGAATTGTGGGTCTTTTCATAGTTAATGCTAATCTTTTAATCATTTTCAGGTTTATGAAACTCATGCTCGGTTAGCGGTGGAAGTAGGGGACTTGCCCGAGTATAATCAGGTTGGTCACTTTTTTTAGTTGGCTGAGAAACATTTTTGATTCTTTCTCACAGGACTGCCTTTCTTTCTTCTCTTTTCTTTTCTTTTCTTTTATTTTTTGGCATTAGTTATGCATCAATGATTTCACGGTCTTCTTCTGAAGTCATTTTCCTTCTAAGGGCTAGCCTCCTCATTCTTCTAAGGAAATAGTTCTGCATTTTCAATGTGACATTACCGATGGCAGTTAAGTCTAAAGAGTTATATCTGTGGTACAATCAAAGACCATTGAGATGTTGAAGAATGTTTAAACTGTGTAGAGGAATGGTGTGTGAAAAGTATGAGTTTTTAAGATACCTATTTATTACGTCTTCTGTGTCATACTCAATTTAGCTTAGTGAAGTTTTAGCCTACATTCTCGGCCTTTCTTCTAACAATTATTCAAAAACCAATGCTTATCAGTGTTATCTTTACTGCATATGCATGTTAGTCATTTATAAGCTAGAAGCTTGGGTCATAGAAAGTTTGGAATCTAGTGGCATTTGACAGCCATAACATGCAAATGAAATGCTCAGATAGACATCTGAAACAATCAAGAAGTTGTTTCTTTCAATACCATATTATTTAATGCTTTTAGTATATGATAAATATAATTCACATTGATGCTTATACTTTGATTCAATTCTTTGTGTCAGTGCCAATCACAATTAAAAACCCTCTATGCTGAAGGAATTGAAGGATGCCATATGGAGTTTGCAGCTTACAACCTACTTTGTGTTATCTTGCACTCTAATAATAACAGAGATCTTGTATCATCAATGTCGAGGTTAGTAAAATTAGCATAATTTTGGCTTTGTTAGAATTTTGTTTTAACATATATCTTAGTTGAGGTCCCCCATTACACGGTTACTTGATCATGAACTGCATTCCTGGTTATGTGCATATTGATGTTTCTCTGCCATATATATGCATTTTGTGTTGATAGTTATGATAAATTGATGACATGATATTTTTCCTCTTATGGATAATTCACTAGTGAATTGACTAATTTTTGTTCGGCAATATTAACTGTTTTAATGGATGTTAGCTGTCATAGTAACTATTAGTTTTTAGCTGATAGATAATTTATATAGTGGTTTAAGTTAGAAGTCTTCGGTAAAAATAATTGTTTAACCTAAAATTACATGAACGGACATTAGTTGTTTAATTAGCTGAACTCGGAAAAAAAAACAATGGATATGATTGTCAAAAAAATTTAATTAATTTATGTGAAACGCTAAACGTTAAAATGTTGAACGTTGATGAAAAACTCCCTCAACTTCTAGAAGTTATTATAAATACTATGTTGCCGACGATACAATTAATAGAGATAGAGTTTTGACTTAGTCAAAGACGCTAAAAGCTAGCTCAAAACTGTTGTAGGAAAGCATTAGTTCAAAACTGTCTTGTTTTTTGATGTTCCATTTTCAGCTTTCAGAAAGCATTCCACTCATTCATCTTGATGTTTTCAAATACATCTGTTTGTGCACTTGCTAAATTACAGTTGTAGAACATTCCCCATTGTGAAAAAATTTTTAGCAGTTTTGCATGTGGTTTTAGTACTATAATGTTTGCTTTCGGTAATGGTTGGTTGATTATATTTACTTTACAAATATTGCTTAATTTCTGAAACAACAGCAGCATTAATGCTTTACCCATGGTTGTAAAATCTTTTTTTTTTTGTGGTCACTATTCCTGATACAAGGAACTATTCTTTGAGAAACTCTATTCTATGTTGACTGTTTTCTTTGGCTTTGACTAATTTATGTGGAGTTTTAAAGTATTTTGGAAGGCTCATTTACCTTCTTTGATTGTTCTTTCTCTTTCTCCTTTCTTTCATAGCACATACTGCACCAAAGATTTGGAAAGATGGTTAAAATTTTATCCAGACTGCATATTCTCTATCATTCTTTTAATGCACATGTGCTTCTCTTCTTCTCTTTTTTTATTTATTTTTTATTTTATGGGTAATGTATATGGTGTACATGGAGTGTGCTTATCATGTGCTGATTCTACATTCATAGAAGCAGATTGTTCCCCCTCCATTAAATACTTCTTACAATAACCTTGAATAATAAATACAATTTTGTTGTTGGAGTGACCAGATTAACAAAGGAAGCTAAGAAGGATAAAGCTGTTAAACATGCTCTTGCAGTTCGTGCAGCTGTCACCTCGGGAAACTATGTTATGTTCTTCAGACTTTATAAAACAGCTCCTAACTTGAACACGTGCCTTATGGGTGGGTATATATTTTGAAATTCCCCCTTTTTTCATTTCTAGTGATTAATTCAATGTGTGATAAGTCATGATAATTTTTGTATTTTTGCAGATCTTTATGTTGAAAAGATGCGGTATAAGGCTGTGAGTTGCATATCACGTTCATATCGCCCTACAGTACCTGTTTCATATATTGCACAGGTTTTGGGCTTCCCCAGTGCAGCTGAAGGACATGACCAGGACTCAGCTGGATTAGATGAATGTATTGAGTGGTTAAAAGCACATGGGGCATGCCTCACGGCAGATGGTAGTGGAGAGTTGTTGCTTGATACGAAGGTATTTCCAATTTTGAATTTTTCTTTTGGTGTAATTTTCACAGGAATGTTTATTTCATTCCTGTATAAGAACCAAGCTTTGGAAGTCCAGTCCTGTCAAGATTTAGTTATGTTTGCTTTCAACAATTTAAGGTCTAGTGAGGTATCAGTAGCATTTGCTTTCAACAATTTAAAGTGTAGGGGGCCAAATGAAGTTATTCTTTCCTTGCTTAACTCACCTAAATAGTTTGGTTTTTTCAGTTTTGTAAATTCAGCACAACTTGTTTTTACTCAAACTGAACAAAAAAACTGACCTGAATGAAAAACTGTAGACTAGCAAAACATTTCAGTTTCAGTTTCGTTTGGTCTGGCCCTTTCGATTTTTTTAATACAAAAAATCAAATAGAACCAAAAATAACTGAAAATTCAGGATTTAAAATGAACTGAACCAAATTTCAGAATTAAGGCCGTTCGGTTTGGTTTTTCAGTCAAAACTGAATGGTGATCACCCCTTTCTTTCATAGTTTTATTGGATCACATGGATATATGCTCTCTGGTTTTCTAAAGGCCAGATATGGCTACCATATGAAAGACCATTAGTGATGGAACCAGAATTGGCAGTTGGTATAAGATGATTAAAGCTTTCCAGGATCTATGCAGATTTTCACAACATTTGTCATGGAGACACCAAGTTTCCAGTTTCTTTTCCCTGGCTTTGCAACCCCATCAGCAGAGCATTTTGGTCTCTTTTAGTTCTCTATTTTTTGTTTAGCATACTGTTAATGACCTAATTAGACTTAGGAACCGGGTCCAGTGGGTTATGGTTAAAGCATGTTTCAGTTTTTTGTGGATGAAATTTGTGTTGAATGACCACATGGTATAAGCTTTTGGATGTTCGGTTAATATGTATGCTAGTTCATTGGTTAATGTTTGTTTTGAATTAATGTTGAATGTTTAATGTGCAGGCTTCTTCTTCTAGTCTATACATACCAGAACCTGAGGGTTCTGTGTCACACGGAGATGCTACTCTGGCTGTTAATGATTTTCTGACACGGACAACCTTGTAGCGAATGCGGTTGTATCTAGTTGTATTTTGATTGCTTCAGTAAAAGAAAAATCATGGAAATTGTGCATCCCTCAACAATATGATGTACAAATTGAAGATTTGGGTTAATTTTCTGACTTGGAACTGAGAGGTCAAGCTGGCAGAGGGATTGCCTGTAACTTTAGCAAGAGTAGTTGATAGATGTACAAAACGAAACACACGCACGAGGAATAGAGCACAGATTCCCCTTTAGAATCGCATTGCAGAGGGACAGAGAGAGCTAGAAAGAAGCACCTTAACATAACGCTTTAGATTCTTCCTTTTTGTCTTATAAAACAATGATTCATTTTTTAATTGGGGAGGATTGGAAAATGTTAAATATTTTACTCAGAGATGAGAAATGAAATAAGCACAAATAGCTCTGTTGTATGTTTTATTAATTACAATTTAATGATTTTTTGGGCATGCATCTGTTTTTCTTTAGCCTTTTTTGAAAAAGAGAATTTAAGGAAACATTTAATGCATATGAAACAGAAAGATGATTTTCTTTTATCAATTCAAAATTATGTATAGATAGAAAAATTATCTTTTTGTGTCATTCTAACCTATTAGCAGGTAAACATGACTAGTTACATATATATGTCATTTATTCTTTGTAAATTTCTACTTTTTTTCAGCAGAAAGAAAATTGGTAGAAAATCTTTTATTTCTCTGTTATAAATTATTTTTTATATATTTTAATAAATTTAACCATATCCTTATTCTAAAAAAAAATCTAGGCAAAATCTAACTGCATCTAATACTTCTTGAATATATATTATAATATTATAAATCAAGTAAAGGAGAATTTAAAAAAAAAATAACAATAATATATTCTTTTAGAGAAACAAACAAAAATGTTTAAACATTTAAAACATGTTTTAGTAATTAAGTAATCATTTTTGTTTTTAGCTTAAGTAATATTTATTTATTCATTAGTAGGTATGAAATTATTAACATTCTACACTCTAGTTTTATCAAAACTGAGCATTTTGATAAAATAGGTTAATTTATATATTTTACAATTAATAGTTCATTATTATAATTCTCTACTAACTTGGCAACTAATAGTTCATTATGGGAGAATTGGCAAAATTACCAGAATTTTTCCTTTTTCTTCCAATTAAAAAAATATTAAAATAATAAGTAAACAAGTTTAAAATCCACAAAACAAAAATTATTAGATTAACCAAACCCAACATAATTATTAATTAACACAAAATTTTCCAATAAAAATTTAAAAACAAAAGGAATATTAGAAATTCTTAAAAATTTCATTCTTTGGCCGGAGAAGGAGAAGATTGAGGCCAAACGCTAACTTTCTCCTTCTCATACTTAATATACAAACCAGCAACCGCCGCTACGAAATACACCTGAATTAAAACTATTGCCGGCGTGTGGTAATTAATTACACCTTTACCAGTCGCCAACTCCACCAAAATTAACGCTGTTAACCCCAAAATCGCAATCCGTCCATTTAACCGCTCGCTATACGGGCTAAACCCAAACTCCACTTTCAAACCATCTGACACCGGCTGCTTTAATGCCACCGGCGGTAGGTACATTCCAGATCCTGATCCAGATTTCGATACTCCTTTCTTGGACTTCCTGACCTCAGCTTTCTTTCCGGTTCCGCTTCGGTAGCGGAGGCGGACGTTGGATAGACGAGACTCGAAAGGGTCGCCATCGGATTCAGATGCGGATACGGGTTGGGAAGGTGAATCATCATCGGTAGTGGCGCGAACGGTGAAGGAGAAGCAGTGGGGCTTGAGTGTAGAGGGGAATGAAGCGCGTGGAGAAGCAAACGGTGTCGTTGGGAGTTGGAGAGTGGGTAATGTTGCCATTGACGTTGGTTTGTTTGTCCGTCTGTTTGGATAGAAGAATAAAGTATTGTGTTTTCGATTTGGATATATTTTAGTGGTTGGAATTGCTTACAAGTGAATGGGAGTAGTTAGGGCCACGTGTATATGTATGCATATATTTTATGCCAAAATGTGTTTTTTTTTTTTTTTTTTTTTTTTCTTTTTTTATTTTTAGATTTATTTATATGTTAAAATTTTTTTTTTTTTTTTTTTTTTTCTTTTTAGATTTTTTATATGTTAAAATTAAAATATATTATATCACATTATAAGAAAAAAATTTTTTTTTCCTTCTTTAGTAAATTTTCCTTATTTTTTTCAGCCAAAACCCACAAAGCATTTCTCATTCTATTTCTCGATTCATTTTCTTTCATAGATAGCATGAGATAGTCATTCAAATTTCCAAACACACACGGTTACACAAATATTACCATATCTAGCAAATAAAATCAAACAAACAAATACACCCATTTTACTCAGACAGGTAAACATTGAAATGCATAACAGTATCTACACCGTCTGTTACGTGTTGATTCTCCTGAGGAAGAGTTTCAACAGTCGCATACCCTTTTCCATTCTCATACTTTCCGGTTCCTCCGATCACCGCAATCTGTGATGTGTGCGACGCAGTCCTATGTACTCCAAAGAAACTAATAGTATCTTCAACGTGGCCATTACCTTCCCCATGCAACATAATAGTTAATGCCATGGTATGGCTTGTTCCGTCCAGTGAGCTTGCCAAATAGAAGCCCTGAGCCTTGCCCATTACGGCGGAACCCAGCTCATGCCCTTCTGTTAATTCGTCGTCAATCACTGTTATTGACCCAAACATGATCCTTTGTAATGTGGACGATGCCGGAATCTGGCCGGCGCTGACAAACGGTTGGTTGTTGCTGTTGACAACGTTGTTGTTGTTACCACTGTTTTGTAGTACAGTACTAGTACCGGTTTGGCCTGGGTTTAGGCCTGTGATTAATGGGGCTGTGTTAGGGTTTATGAGGTTGTTAATAT
Organism: Jatropha curcas; assembly: GCF_014843425.1. The sequence continues at coordinate 487,410 of NW_023591781.1, forward strand.
TGTCAATGTTGGTTAGTGGGATCCCACCTTGGACTGGGAAGAAGTTGTTGTTCGGTTCTGAGAATGGAATTCCATTGATGTCGGTCCGGGCAATGATTCCGGTGACCACCCGCACTGACGGGGTGGATCCACCTAAGATATCGTGCATAAAGAAAGATAATTGGGGAGCTGAGGTAGCAGGATTTGCCACCGTGGCACTTGTAGGCACAGCGGTGGCCGGTCCACTAGGTGATGTGGATGTGGTGGTAGTGGGAAGAGGAATTGGTGCTGCAACAGTAATGGGAGGAGTTATAGGTGCCACATCAGCATCCGGTGCTTCCACATCAGCATCCGGTGCTTCAACAGTTGTAGGGACTTGTGGTACAGGGAGTGGTGAGTCAGCCTCATCAGGAGCAATGGCAGGAACTTGGCCACTTGGCAATGTAGTAGAGGGAGGGATAGTTAATGTGGCAGGCGGGTCCACAAAAACCGGATTTTGTGGATCCACGTCATCAAGGACTCTGGCTGAGTTGGCAGCAGAGAAAGTGATGGCTAACAAGAATATGTGGATAGTGGCTTTGAGTAATGCTTTAGCCATTTTGGTGTATGAGTTAGTAATAGATGCAAGTGATGAAGAAAGTAATAATGTGTTTGATGGAGAAATGAGGAGTCCATTTGGGTATATATAGAGAAAGAGGAGAATGATTAATTTAGAAGTGGATTTGATTAAATGGAGTTGGTTTGTACATTCTCTTAGTTGTAATACCAAATACCCTTAAATGGTTTGAGCATGATTTGGTGAAATTGACCATAATTATTGAATTTTGTGTAATCTGAATTGGACATTAGTGTTTGTGCATGCCTATAGGTTTTGATTGATTAATGATGTTTGAGCAGTTAAGGTGGCAAAATTAATTTTTTGATTAGTTAATTAATATTCTTTGAGGATCTGTCTACTCTTAATTTGGCTCACCAAAGAGTATTAAGTTATATGTATTTTCTACAGCAAAAACAAATTTTCATTCGCATATAATTAGTTTGTAAAAAGGAAAAAAAATATGAAGTCTTTCTTTGTTGATAGTTTTACAATAAACTGCATATCAAATAGTTAATTACTAAATATATTACAATAAGCTGATTGTGAATAGCTTGCTTGCTAGTAATCTACAACCAGCTCAAAACTTGTATCTCATCAACCATTAAAACAAAGGGACTATTATGATTTTTGTAGAGGGTGTATTTTAGTTAGAGATGTTCATTTTCATATGATCCGATCCAAATTTATTAGATAAAACCCGATTCGTTTATAAATGGGATTGTTACGGATATATACGAATATCCAATTTGAGACAATCCGATCGTGATATATCCAACAAACAAAAATTTAGACGTCTAATATTGGCAACTATATTATCTGTTTTTCATAATGATGTAGATACTAAAACCCTAAAGGGTGGCAAAAAGAAAAAAAAAAAGAAAAAGAAAAAGAACCCTTGTCTACCAAATATAGGAATAGTCTTTGTTAAAAATATATTCAATCTCTTTATCCTGTATCACCTGTATAACCACTTTAACCTCAGTACCAGATATCTCTAAAACGTAATATATCGTAATTAAAGACTTTTACTTATACAATATCCTAAAATTGACCAGTGATGATAATGAGCATCCACTGCTCAAGAACATGAGCATAGTTTTTCTTCTTCTTTAATTTCTTCTTTAGAAAAACTTATTTCCACGACAAAATGTTAATTATCTCTGCAATTAGGATTACACTGTTAATATATAATTCATGAGAGCAAAATAACAGGAACAATATAGTTATATTTATATTTCAAGTTACAACAACAGAGAAAAGATTGACAAATCAATCCTTAAAACAGTATTATTAAAAGTAATTACATAAGTGATTAGTAAAACTTTTGACTAACTAAGGTAAACATTGAAAGAAAGGAGTTTCTTAATTCCATTTTCTTCCTCTACTTCATTAACAGAACTTCCATTAACAGCCTTAATCACTGCATAGCCATTAGCACTCTGAAATTTCCCTGTTCCACCAATTACTGCAATATGAGACTCAGGCACATCCCTCTTATAAACCCCAAAAAATTTCAGTTCATCTTTCGACTCACTTGCGCCAAAATTTGCTGTTATTGCCACCATATGGCTATTTCCATCTTCTGAACTAGCAACAAATATCCCTTCTGCTTTTCCAACTACTAAAGACCCATACATTGCACCTTCAAACAATTGCTCATCAATTTTTGTCACAGTCCCAAGTTCCAACTCTTGTAGAGTAGCCTTAGCCGGAAACGATAGCCCAATTTTCGAAAACTTGAGGGTCTCCGATGAAAATCCGGCCACAGCGGATTGTGGTAAAGGGATTCCTTTATTAGGAGGAAAATAGCCTAGAGGTTTAGAGAATGGGATTTGGCTAGTGAATTTAGTGGTTGTAGGTTCTTGTGATGGGTGTGTCACATTGAGTATATTTTGCATTAGGAAAGCGATTTTGGGATTGTGCTTATTGTTGTGGGAATGTTGATGAGTTGGGGTTGGATTGCCAAAAGTCCTAGCTGAGGAGGATTGATTGATGATTGTCATTAAGAAGACTAGAAAAATTATGGCTAAAATAGAAGAGAGATTTGCCATTTTGGTGTGCATGTTATGATGGGTTTGGACCATGCTTTTTTAGTACCAATAGTTACCAACTATGGTCCCTTATAAACTAAAAAGAGAATGGGAGATTGGGTATTAGGTTTGTTTTTGTTGAGGTTGTTAAAATGGTGCAGTTGAGTTTATGGCTTTTAGGCTTCTCTATTTTTAATGACTTAAAGAAATTAACAGGAGAAGAAAAATTGAAAAGGAACAAGGATGAAACAATGGCACACTAGAATCTAGAAGAAAAGGGCAATTGAATACTGAGGGTTCCTGAATTTTGTACATTTCAAGGTCATGCATGTTTGGTTTTGTTATATAAATTTGCCCTGAATTTTATTATTTTAAAATATTCTCAATTTTCACTTTTGATTTATCAAATATTTTAATTTATAGAATTAAATTTATCGAACATTTCTAACTTACACTTTCAAAAAAGCTAAATACCATAGAAAATATATTTTAAATAACTCATTTTCTACACTTTCAAAAAAAAAAAAAAAAAAAAAAAATTTATAGAATTTCAATTTATCGAAACATTTTACTTACACTTTCAAAAGCTAAATCCATAGAACAATATATTTTACAATAACTCATTTTCTACACTTTCCAAAAAAAAAAAAAAAAAAAAAAAAAAAAAGCTCATCTTCTATTGTTTGTTGTTATATTGCTTAGTTAAAAAAAATAATTTACAACATAATAAAATTATTAAAAATTATTAGCAGATTTTGAAAATTCTCTTATTAAATATAAAAGCACACATAAAAATTATAAACTATGATAATTGCTAGTGAATGCTATTAATAATATGTATTTATCCTTAAGGATTCCAAGAATTCTTGTCATACACTCCTTCAACTTTTTTTAATAATAAATTTGCAAAATATTTTCATATTTGGAAAAATAAAAGGGCCTAAATTTTTATTTATTTATTGTCACGACCCATTTCCATGGATCGGACCGGCACTAGGACCTGGGTGGGCTTAAGGCCCCCGAACCCGTAGTAAGTCTATATTATGCAAATCTCAAATCTCTTTACTATTCATAATTGTGGATAACAGGCTCAATAATTTATTTCAATTATTATCACTAGTACAGTTCATCCTACACCCACTAGAAATATAATTGCGGAAACTTACCTGTACATTTACATCATCGATTTATTTTATCCGCTTTACAATCTCTATACTTATGTCTCCAATCCATAACATTTGTTTCTTTCTTCTATACCTGAAAAAAAAAGGTAGGCGGGGTGAGCGCCAAACCACATGAGTAGGGTTCGATAACCCTTCAACCCCACACAAATCATACAGGATGCTAAAATATTTTTATTTGTTTATCGATTAAAATTCATAATCTGCAGTTCACACCAATTGACATACAACAAGAACCATAAATTAGTATCACTTCATATTATCAATCACGTGAAATTAGTCCAATGGCACCACCTAAAACCCCCAACGATTCCGTCCTTCACACATGGCTCGCCTCTCATACATGTGCCACCAGGGGCCGACCCCCATCGGCCAAACTGGTCTAATCTCTCACTGACCGTCCTCTCATTGTTTTTCCATTCTTCTCTTTTTTTTTTTTTTTTTTTTAAAAAAAAAAATTTTCCATATCAACAGGAGGCAACTCGGTGGTCTCCATCCAATCTAGATCGTCAAGTGCTCACAACAGGAGGCCACCCTGCGAGCTACAATCAAATCTAGATTGTCAGGTGCGCAACAACAAGAAGCCATCCTGTGAATCTCCATATAATCTAAATCATCAGGTGCACAAGGGGGCGCCGATTTCCCATTTTCCCGGCCAACGGTCAAGTATTATATCATAACCGGATCCATATCACAGACCGTCCTCACAAACCCCTGGTGGTCCACTTCATCCCAATTCCACACAAACAAGGCAACGTATAGCACAGCACAAGTAATCAATCAAGCATTAATTTAAATATCACAAATAGTGCATCACAATATAGCAGTAATGCATAGATAACATTAGTCTGAATGCATGAATGAGGGCGGATGAGTGCGGGGGGATTATCTAACACTACTCACAGTTTTTTTGTTGTCCTTAAAAGGAACTGCCTTTCTTTTGTGCCGGCTTTCCCAGGCCTTTGTCTTTCGCGCTCCCAGCCTTTGTCTTCACAGTCCGAAACTTTATAAGTATCTATATAATAAGAAAATTCTACATAAGAATTCTAATTTGGAAAATGCAGTTTACAGTCATTTATTTGTTTTCATTTATTTGTTTTCGTTACTCGTCGGTTCACTAACTTATCAAACTAAACTATATATCTATAGTGCATCTTTATTTGATTTATTTCTTCTAATTTATTTGTTAAGTAAAACGTCTAATTATTTGGTAATAATTATTTGGTAATTAATATTTTATGATACTACTAATCAAAATATTTAATATGATTAATAATAATAATATTAATAATGATAATATGATTGATCATATAATATTCTTAACGTTAATAACTTTAGTCGGTATTTAATTCACTGAACTATATATAAATTCGTTCCTCTTGTTTATTTATTTCTTTGTTTATTTATCCCTCTCATAATCTTATTCTATATTTTTAATTTCTATGAATAACTTAATCGATATAAGTAATTTAGTTTCTAAAATACAATTTATTTTCTACCGACTTTTCGGCAGCATCTCCCCTAAAATTTGGATTATCCACCTGTTAAAATATCAACTTAATAATTTCAAACCACACAGCCCAGTCCATGCCCATCCATCGGGCAATTAATCAAATAACATTTTCCCATCCTCCTTCAATCTCAACATCACCACACAATCCAATTTATACATTACAATAACATTATTTTAAAACTACCTTAATTATATCAACACTAATATTATAAAGCTATTAACTATTCACAATGACCAAATTAAATTAACCAAATTAATTAACTACAAATAAAATTAATTTAATTAACTAATATTACTAACACTAACTTAACTAAACTAATTGACTACAAATAATAAAATTAATTTCATTAACTACTACTACTAAATTAATTAACTACAAATACTAAAATTAATTTAATTAACTAATATTACTAACACTAACTTAACTAAATAAATTAACTACAATTAACTAATTTCATTCACTAAAACTAACTTAACTAAACTTAACTAAACTCATTAATTGCAAATAATAAAATTTTATTTCATTAACTAATATTACTAAATTAATTAACTACAAATAATAAACTTAAGTTAATTAACTAATATTATTAACATTAACTAAATCAACTAAAATTATTAAAATTAAACTAACTAAATTTAATTAACTATCATTAATAAAATTAAATTAATTAACTAAGGCGCGCATGGGCGGCGGAGTGGCGGTGGCGTGCGATTCTGCTGCTCCGCCTCTATCTCTGTCTTGCCGAGAACCCAGACGCAAAAGAGAGAAAAGAAAGCAAGAAGAAGAAGAAAAGGAAGAAGGAGAGAGGAGGGGGAGATGAGGTAGACGCAGGAGAGGAAAGGAAGAAGAAGAAAAGAAAAGAAATAAAGTATGTCCAATTTCTAGATGATTCCGGTTCGATCTGAACCGGATTGGTCTGATTCAACGACTTAGCTAGATTTTAACTCGATTTGCAGGTTTTTGACATGATTTTTAGGTTATTCATTTGGTTTTCAAAAAATCAATTTGATTTTTGGGTCTGGTTCGACTTATTTTGTTTATTTAGTTCGGTTTCGCAATATTTTCTCTATTTACTCAATTATAATGCAATATTAATAGTAATGATATTTGATTCTAAGACAATTAATTTATATTGCAGTTACATACATATACATACATTTGTAATCAATTAGTAACTAGAGTACCATTTATACATTTGTAATCAATTAGTAACTAGAGTACCATTTTATTTCATCGAAACTTTTTAAGTGTTCTCTAATCGAAATTCCCGAATAATCTGTTTTTGGGCTTGGGCCCAACTCAAAAAATTTGGGCTCGATTTGAGACTGTGTTACATTTACAGCCCACACGGTCAAAATTTCTTATTTTTGATTTAAATTAAATTTAAAAATTTCAAAAATAAAAATTTGGGGTATTACATTTATCAACTAGTGTTGATTTTTTTCATATTTAATTATGTAAAAAAGAAAATTAGCTGAATAGATAATTTTACTCTTAAACTTTGAACTTTAACCATGTGACACTTTTAATTTTGTAGATAATTTATTGTGCACTTGAATTATAAATGTCTATAATATTTCATACTTTTCTGTATTAACAACTTAAATTTTAGAGATTAACTTCTAAATACAAAACATAAATTTATTATATAGTTAATATAATTTTAAAATAATAATTTTTACATATTTCAAATAATTGTTTAATAAATATAATTTTAATAATTAAAATATTATAAAAATAATTTATGAATTAAAGTGTTTAATAAATATAATTTTATAAGTTGAAATTTTGGGTCCCATAAATTTAAAATAATAAAAGTTTAGGGTGAGATTATGTATTCCACCACCATAACCGACCTTTGGAGGTAAGGCTCTTGCATTTTGTATGTAATGTAAGAAAGAAGCAGCTGCAGGCTGCAGCCCAAGAAAGCATTTACTGGACATTGATTGGTCCAATTTGCAATAAGGACCTCAAAGAAATTGTTTTTTCAGCAGAAAAGGAAAGAGGGTACCCAAATCAATACTCTTTCTTTCACATAAAACCCTAATCCTTTCAAATCATTTCATTTCCCTCTCAAAAACCCTAATTCTCCACCCCCCTCTCTCCCTCCATTCCTCTCGGAAACCCTTCCTACTCCAACCATGTACCTTTACAGCCTCACGCTTCAACGAGCTACCGGCATCGTCTCCGCTATCAATGGCAGTTTCTCCGGTGGCAAGTCTCAAGAAATCGTTGTAGCTCGCGGCAAAGTTCTCGATCTTCTCCGCCCTGACGAGAACGGTAAGCTTCAAACCATTCTGTCTGTTGAAATCTTCGGTGCTATTCGCTCTCTAGCTCAGTTTAGACTAACTGGATCTCAGAAGGACTATATTGTTGTTGGGTCAGATTCGGGAAGAATTGTAATTCTTGAATATAACAAGGAAAGGAATGTTTTCGATAAAATACACCAGGAAACTTTTGGGAAATCTGGGTGTCGCCGGATTGTTCCTGGTCAATACTTGGCCATTGACCCGAAAGGAAGAGCTGTAATGATAGGTGCCTGTGAGAAACAGAAGTTAGTTTATGTTTTGAATAGGGATACTGCTGCTAGGTTGACGATTTCCTCGCCTTTAGAAGCACACAAGTCTCACACAATAGCGTATTCAATTTGTGGTGTGGATTGTGGATTTGACAACCCAATATTTGCCGCTATTGAGTTGGATTATTCAGAGGCGGACCTGGATTCTACTGGGCAGGCTGCCAGTGAGGCGCAGAAGCATTTGACATTTTATGAGCTTGATTTAGGTCTTAATCACGTGTCTAGGAAGTGGTCTGAACAGGTTGATAATGGGGCTAATATGCTTGTTACGGTGCCTGGAGGCGGGGATGGACCTAGTGGAGTTTTAGTTTGTGCTGAGAATTTTGTGATTTATAAGAATGAGGGGCATCCAGATGTGAGGGCAGTGATTCCAAGGCGTGCTGATTTGCCTGCTGAGCGAGGAGTTCTGATAGTTTCTGCAGCTACTCATAGGCAGAAGTCTATGTTTTTCTTTCTGTTGCAGACTGAATATGGTGATATTTTTAAGGTTACATTGGATCATGATAATGACAAAGTCAAGGAGTTGAAGATCAAGTATTTTGATACAATTCCCGTTACTGCTTCAATGTGCGTTTTGAAATCAGGGTTTTTGTTTGCTGCGTCGGAGTTTGGGAATCATGGTTTGTATCAGTTTAAGGCAATTGGGGAGGAAGCTGATGTGGAGGCCTCATCAGCTACTTTAATGGAGACTGAGGAGGGTTTCCAGCCTGTTTTTTTCCAACCAAGGGGGTTGAAGAATCTTGTTAGGATTGATCAGGCTGAGAGCTTGATGCCAATTATGGATATGAAGGTTGCTAATCTTTTTGATGAAGAAACACCTCAGATATTTTCTCTTTGCGGGCGTGGTCCTCGGTCATCGTTGAGGATACTGAGGCCAGGTTTGGCCATTAGCGAGATGGCTGTTTCACAGCTTCCTGGTGTACCGAGTGCAGTGTGGACTGTGAAAAAGAATTTTAATGATGAATTTGATGCATATATCGTTGTGTCTTTCAACAATGCAACTCTCGTGCTTTCAATTGGAGAGACAGTTGAGGAAGTGAGTGACAGTGGGTTTCTTGATACTACGCCTTCACTTGCTGTTTCTTTGATTGGTGATGATTCTTTGATGCAAGTTCACCCAAATGGTATTAGGCATATAAGGGAAGATGGGCGTATAAATGAATGGAGAACTCCAGGAAAGAGAACGATTGTGAAGGTTGGCTCCAATAGACTTCAAGTGGTTATTGCTTTAAGTGGAGGGGAGCTTATATATTTTGAGGTTGATATTACTGGTCAGCTAATGGAGGTGGAGAAGCATGAGATGTCAGGAGATGTTGCCTGTTTGGATATAGCCCCGGTTCCAGAAGGAAGACAGAGGTCCCGATTTCTTGCTGTTGGTTCATATGACAACACTATCCGTATCCTATCTTTGGATCCCGATGACTGTATGCAGATTCTGAGTGTTCAAAGTGTTTCATCACCTCCAGAATCCCTCCTCTTTCTTGAGGTTCAGGCATCAATAGGTGGGGAGGATGGTGCTGATCACCCTGCTAGTCTTTTCCTTAATGCCGGTTTGCAGTCTGGAGTTCTATTCAGGACAGTTGTGGACATGGTTACAGGCCAGCTTTCTGACTCTCGTTCTCGATTCTTGGGACTGAGGGCACCAAAACTCTTCTCCATTATTGTGAGAGGCCGGCGTGCGATGTTGTGCTTATCAAGTCGTCCCTGGCTTGGTTATATTCACCAAGGGCATTTCCTTTTGACACCCCTCTCCTATGAGACCCTTGAATTTTCTGCTTCATTCTCATCTGATCAGTGTGCAGAAGGTGTGGTCGCTGTAGCTGGAGATGCATTGAGGATTTTTACCATTGAAAGGTTGGGAGAAACATTCAATGAAACTGCAATACCTCTAAGGTACACTCCAAGAAAGTTTGTGCTTCAACCTAAGAAGAAACTTTTGGTTATTATTGAGAGTGATCAAGGAGCATATACAGCAGAGGAGCGTGAAGCAGCCAAAAAGGAGTGTTTTGAGGCTGCTGGGATGGGGGAAAATGGAAGTGCCAGTGCTGATCAGATGGAAAATGGTGGTGATGATGAGGATAAAGATGATCCTCTCACTGATGAGCAGTACGGTTATCCAAAGGCAGAATCAGAGAAGTGGGTTTCTTGCATCAGAATTCTTGACCCAAGAACAGCAGCCACAACTTGTCTGCTGGAGCTTCAGGACAACGAAGCTGCATTTAGTGTTTGCACTGTAAATTTCCATGACAAGGAGCATGGAACTCTCTTAGCTGTTGGTACTGCCAAGGGACTCCAGTTTTGGCCAAGAAGAAGTTTAGTTGCTGGATTTATTCATATTTATAAGTTTGTGGACGATGGGAGAACGCTGGAACTTTTGCACAAGACACAAGTGGAGGGTGTACCGCTTGCTTTATGCCAGTTTCAGGGAAGACTACTTGCTGGAATAGGATCTGTTCTCAGACTGTATGACTTGGGGAAGAAGAGGTTGCTTAGAAAATGTGAGAATAAGCTTTTCCCCAACACCATCGTCTCTCTTCACACCTATCGTGATAGGATCTATGTCGGTGATATTCAAGAGGTATGCTTTCTAAATAATCAGATCTGGACATTTCAAATTTTCTTTTAGATATTTATTCATTCATTCATTTTTAATATGTTTGCATGTTTTTATACCCTCTCTTTCCCTATAGTTTTGCTGACCGCATTTCTTCTGATGTATGCTTTCCAGTCATTCCATTTCTGCAAATACAGGAGGGATGAGAATCAGCTCTATATATTTGCTGATGATAGTGTTCCAAGATGGCTTACTGCATCATACCACATAGATTTTGATACTATGGCAGGTGCAGACAAGTTTGGGAATGTCTATTTCGTGCGGTTGCCACAAGATGTTTCTGATGAGATAGAGGAAGATCCAACTGGTGGAAAGATAAAGTGGGAACAGGGCAAACTTAATGGTGCTCCAAACAAGGTAGAGGAGATAGTACAGTTTCATGTTGGTGATGTGGTTACTAGCCTGCAGAAGGCATCACTAATTCCAGGCGGTGGAGAATGCATCATTTATGGAACAGTAATGGGGAGCTTGGGGGCACTGCTTCCGTTCACTTCTAGAGATGATGTTGACTTCTTTTCACACTTGGAGATGCATTTGAGACAGGATCACCCACCTCTATGTGGAAGAGACCATATGGCATATAGATCTGCTTATTTTCCGGTTAAGGTAAGGAATAGTATCTTCAAAACCATAAATACTTGGTATAGCTATTAACTGTTTTATATGATTATTTCAAAGAAAATTCTCTTATGATGCACTGTATTCATATTTTTCTCTGGATTCATTGTGCTAATCCATATTTTCTGTAATTTTGTAGGATGTGATCGATGGAGATCTATGCGAACAGTTCCCAACTCTACCCCTTGATGCACAGAGAAAAATTGCTGATGAATTAGATAGAACTCCTGGGGAGATACTGAAGAAACTTGAAGAAGTTAGGAATAAGATCATTTAAGGAAGGATGCATGCTTGAAGGTGGTTTTTTTTTTTTTTTTTTTTTTATGCATGCTTGAGGTGGTTTTTTTTTTTTTTTTCTTTTTTGTCAAACTTTATGTTATTTTTGGTGTTTTTTTTTTTTTTTTTTTTTCTTGTCAACTTTATGTTATTTTTGGTTCTGCATAGCAATTTCTTGAAGTAGAGAACCAGAACATAAACTTCTTTTAATGAACGTATAATGTTTCATTGTGTGCATGCATGTGTCCTAAGAGCATTAATATGCTATTACATTTTATGAATTTGGATTTCACCAATGATGTTCATGGAGAATTTTGTCTTGCATGTGCAGGCGTTTTCTTACTGGAGTTTATTTGAGGAAAAGATCAGGTTTGGCCATCGGATTGTCTAAGAAATTCAAACCTGATAATTAGACAGCTGCATACCTTAATGGCAGGACCAGCCACTTGTACTTTATCAGTGAAACAGAAAGTAATGGAGAAGAAATTAGAAAAAAAGGCTTGCTGGAAGCTTTTTTTAGTTGAAAGAAGCATGAGGAAGTATCAGAACCTCCACTGTGACCCATTCTGTAGATGTAATTTGTGAATGCAAAGTGTTAGCTTTGTTGTTTTACAGGTAAAAATATTCTCCATTTACGAGCGTAGAGTAGAGCTCTGTGTTTTGTTCCTTGTAGTTTTATTTCTACTGATTCGCTGAATTATATGATATGTTTTAAATAGGTTACCTTGATTGGCTCAAAGCAACTCAGTTTTCGTATGATCTCAACAAAGATTCCTCAAAGTTTTATCTGTCTTAGAGGCAGAAAATAAATTTAGATGGTTACTGATTACAAATGTGCTGGCTTGAATGCAACAACCAGACTGCAAATGACAGTAATAATGACCAAAAATTTATAAACCTTTCCTAAGAGAAATATCAATACTAATGGACTATTAATTTTCCTTGGCCAAAACAAAAAAAGGTAGCAATAATTTAATTGAAGAAATTATTAAATCAAACAGAACAGCTCACATCAACGTTAGCTTTACACATGAAATCCACTCATTATAAAATTTGGCCATATATATATAAAGAATAAGGTACTGCTAGCCTACTTCAAACTAGAATTGGAAGCATCCTACCACCACATAATTTATTGAAGTTTTCCTTTCTGTCATCAAGTAGTGGAACATCCAATCAAATCTTTTTTTTCCCTTCTCCTTTCCCTTGCTTAGCACAAAAAGGATACAAAAACTATTGATGGTTCCCAAACTTGTTATTTGGATTTTATTCACTTAGGCAAACCATCATTTGCTTGTTTTAACTCTCTCTCCAATCTTGTATTTCCAAGGTTAGTTCTGTCCACTAACCACCCAATAATGTCTTTGAAAACAATTTCAATGTTTTCTAATGGCTCACCATAAAGCAAGCCATGCCACATATCTGGGTATAGCTTTATTGTTTTGTCTTTGCTTGAAGCCACACTGTGGAGTTGCTTACTGCATGAGCAATCAGTCACTTTGTCTGCTTCTCCATGTAGAACTAGAAATGGCAGTGATACCTATTGAATAGTAAAAATCAAACATAAATTTCATTATTAGCTTTCTAGTTATTTCGGTCCGGTCTAAATCTCGCTAACTTACGAAAAGAAAAGAAAAGAAAAAGGAAGGAGATGAACAAACCTCCTGAAGGCTTTGCTCAATTTCCTTGGTAGTTCTGAAAAGTTCATATCCAGTTTTCAAGCGAGGCTTCCCTTTGTAGCAATATGGGTTTGATCTAACCTGCAATTTCATTTTGCATTAATATTACATTATGGTACTCATAAACTGCATAATTTTGCATATTAAGTAAAATTGATACCTGTTCTCTAACTTGAGGTACTTTAAACGCAACATCAATTATGTCCTTTGAAGGAATTATTTTCCATGTTGGTATATAACTGGTAAGCTTTTCAAGAACACTAATTACCATTGGATGTGGCTTCATGTCTTCAGCAAGCTGTACATCAATTCAATAATTAAGTCACTCTCTCCTCAATATCAATTGGACCTTAATTAGCCATCTAGGTTTATAATTTTTGTCCTTCATCGATATATATAGCAAGCATGTTTTTTTTTTCTAGAGAATGAGGTGAAAGATTGCTAAAATTTGGTAGTGCCATGTAACATTAGAATAGTTATATCACAGAAAATTTCAGGATTTCAAAATGCTTTAAAAATTTGTAATATGGTATATAAATTGTTTTATTTTAATTTTTTTATTAATTAAAAATTAATTTTCAAATAGATGGAAAAAAAATATAAACATCAAGACATAATAATAATAATTAATGATATAAAAAATAATAATCATTTGATGAAATAAATAATTAGCATAATAACTTTTTTTTTCCACTAAATGAAATGCCCATTTCAAAATCATAAATTTTTATAATTACATAAATAAATAGAATTAACCATAATATCTTATTTTGTAATAATTTTATCATATACTTTTAAAATGATTTAATATTATAATTACAATTTGCAAAATATTTAATTATATTTTTTCAATTAAATTTGAAGGGTGTAAATTTTAAAATTATTTATCTACAAATCAATTATATAAAGATTAAAATATTTTAATAAAAAAAGAGATATAAAAATTAAAATTAAATATTAAAAATTAATATTTATTAAAATTATTTATACATAACGCAAGCATGTAGTTAGTTATATATAAAAATTAGGCATTTACTAATAGTTAAATTTTTAATTTTGTTTTTAGATATATAATTCTTTTCACAAATCTAACCACTCTCTCATTCTCTCAAACCTAACCCTCTAAATATATTATAGTGCTAATGTTTAGGAATTTGAGTGGACAACAAAAAAAAGGCTGTGACCCAACAAAAAAAAAAGAAGATGAGAGAGAGAGAGAGAGAGAGAGAGAGAGAGGAAACAAAGGAAAGGTCAAAAAAAGAAAGGACAAACACAAACAATTACCTTACACATGGGAGCCACCAAAACTGCACCATCCCAAAACTCAGGCTTCTTTTTATGCAAGAGAAGAGTCACTGCTCCTCCCATCGACTCTCCTAACAAATATCTCATCTTCCCTTTATTCCCTGCCTTCTCTTTAATCATACAATCAATTCAAAATTACCATATTCATTAATCTACACATATATTCAAAAACAAATTACAAATGATCAATATCAGCAGGAACGGACGCAAGCTTTAGGAGGGAAGGACCCTGAGAATAGATGAGTCCTTGAAGTTCACATTTTATATTCCCTCCCCTCAGTTTTGAATCCTGCGTCCTTCCCTGCTTATCAGCCACATGCTCTGTATAAAAAACTTACCACACATGGCTGTATAATGTTTAGAGACATCATCAATAATAAGATCCATATTATCGACAAAACCAGATAATCCATCTGATTTTCCATGTCCTTCGTAATCTATACCGTATACTGCAAAACCTTCCTTTGCCAGCCTCATCGCAGTACCTGATCATATCATAATTAGTATATATGCAATTATATAAACGAAGAAGAAATCAAAGCTTTTGGTTCTTGAATTGATATAAATATTAACTGTCCATTGTAATACTGCATTCCATGGCATAGCCATGGCAGATAAAGACCAAAGCTTTTGGTTCTTGATTTGTAGGAATCCATTGACATGTAAATAGCTTTAATCCTCTGGAATTCAAGATAAATTCCTGTAAAATTCAAGAAATATGTAAATATAAAAATATTTATTAATCAATAATTTCGTACATAAAAACAGTTCATCAGGCTAATTTACCTCATCGTATTTGACATTTTCAGTCTCTCTTGCCTGGAAAATTTCAAGAAAAAGAAACACGTAAACCACCAAAATATATAATATTAATGAAAAGAAACAGAGAGGATGTCTCTGAAACAAAGAAAGAGAGGAATACCATGAAATATGGATCCAGAAAGTTTTGGGTTTGAGAAGATTTATGTGTATAAGAGAAGAGGGAATTATCTATATAAATGAATTTAAGACGGAAGAAAGATTGAGAGAAAGAGATGAAATAAAGAGATATGAAGAAGAAATCATATGAAAGAGAGAGAGAGATATATAGATGTGCATGGGATGGGATCAGACTGATTCTCACCCCCGGAATTAAGGAGTTTCAGATAGAGTTAGACTTTTTTTTTTTTACGGATATAAATAACAACTGTAAGAAAAAAAAAAAAACAGCTAAGCCTTAATTCCAAATTAATCGGTTCAATTATATGAATTTTTACTATTATTATACATATTAAAAAAAAGGGAGATTTATTTTTTTTTCTGTTTTTAGATTTTCTCTAGATTTTGTTGAAACTTAATTAAGACATCTTAATCCTGAAAACAATTCTAATCTTACTAGGTTAATGATTATTTGAAAAAAAAAAGAAAAATAATACATTATGGCAAGTATATATCCATTTTAGGTACAATCTCAAATTGAAATTGAAGTCTCCCTTCCTCAATGTTCAAAATAAAGATTTCACCTTTATAATTTATCTTTTGATTATAGATAGATTGAAAACTAGGTATACTGTAAAGTATTTAATGTATCTATATATTCCGTGTTCATATTGAATAGTGATACTTCTCGGACACATATATTATACTGCAAATCGTGTTTAGATGTA